>JASFCZ010000083.1:0-17398 GCA_036937155.1 Cyathus pygmaeus
TGGGATGTGATGTGGACCACCCTGGATATAGGTGGCTGTGGTGTGGGCCATAGGAAAGAAGTTGAGCTCGTTGCATGGCAAAGAATGATATTCAGCACATCGCGGCGAACACCAATGGACTCGGTGCCAGCCAAGAAAGTGATGAGGGAGTGCCCCCAGAGGCAATGGGCCCCCAATGGTGATCATTTGAACTGACAGAGTATACAGAGGGGAGAAAAAGAATTAGATTCTTTTGGTGTTTGGTTCTGAGGCTGTAGCTATATATCAGAAGGGACCCCTCCTGATGTATGTTGGTGTTTGGTTCAAATTATTCTCTCAACTAATATTTATCCATACACTATGGGGATTTACACCACAGAGAGACATTTAAATGTGGTGTGGACCAATCTGGATGTAGGTAATCATGCTGTTGGCTGTCATTAAGAGGTTGAGCTCATCATACAACAAAGAATGATGTCCAGCACATCAGTAAACACACCAATGAACATGAACCCAGCCCAATATATGTTTTCCCAGTACCTCCAATGGCAACCAGCCATAGGTGGCCATTATTGATATATTCTGAAATGTGGCCTGCTCATTGTGTATCAATGAATGATATGTTGCACATTGAGTTTGTGTCTGATGATGTCCACAGGCACACTCTAACCTCTAACTGCTATCCTAGGTAACACCCACTTTATGCAATAATAAAATGTACTCTACACCCAAACATCTAATTATAACTGCTAGCCCGTGCTTTGCACAGTTACACTCTAACCTCTAACTGCTAGTCTGGGTAACTACCTCTTTACTCAATAAAAATATACTCTACACCCAAACATCTAACTTTAACCACTAGCCCGTGCTTTACATGGTCGCACTCTAACCTCTAACTGCTATCCCAGGTAACTACCTCTATACACAATGATAAAACATACTTTACACCCAAACATCTAACTCTAACTCCTAGCCCATGCTTTGCACGGTCGCACTCTAATCTCTAACTGCTATCCCAGGTAACTACCTCTTTCTGCAATGATAAAACATACTCTACACCCAAACATCTAACTCTAACCACTAGCTCGTGCTTTACATGGTCGCACTCTAACCTCTAACTGCTATCCCGAGTAACTACCTCTTTCCGCAATTATATAACGGGTACTCTACACCCAAATATCTAACCTCCAACCACTAGCCCATGCTTGCATGGGTGCACTCTAACCTCTAACTACCATCTTGGGTAACTACCTCTTTATGTGATAATAAAACATACTTATGATGTGGACCCATCTGGATGCATGTCAGTGAGATGTTGAGCTCATTATGCAACAAAGAACAATGTCCAGAACATTAGCAAACACACCAATGAACATGGACCCAACTCAATATATATTTCCCCAATGCCTGGGATGGTAGCCAGCCATAGGTGACCATCATTGGTATGTTCCAAAAGTTGGCTTGCTCATCATCACCCAATGAAACATGTCCTGCACAGCAAGTTCACATTTGATGGCAGCAGCAACACCACAGGGAGGCATAAGGATGTGATGTGGACCACCCTGGATATAGGTGGCTGTGGTGTGGGCCATAGGAAAGTAGTTGAGCTCATTGCATGACAAAGAATGATGTCCAGCATGTCGCGGTGAACACCAATGAACTCGGTGCCAGCCAAGAAAGTGATGAGGGAGTGCCCCCGGAGGCAATGGGCTGCTGGTGGCGGCCATTTGAACTGACAGAGTATGTGGGCCCCCCGCATACTCAGCAAAAAGAGATAGGACAGAAGTTGAGATCATTGTGTGACAAAGAATGACGTCCAGCACATTGTGGCAAACACCAATGGACTTGGCACCAGCCAAGATAGTGATGGGGGAGTGCCCCTGGAGGCAATGGGCTGCTGGTGGCGGCCATTTGAACTAACAGAGTATGCAGGGCCCCCACATACTCGACAAAAAGAGATAGACCTGTACACAATGTTGGTACTAAGTACACATACTGTGTACTGGTTGGTGTTCATGCACATATTGTTTACTGGTGTTCTTGCAATCAAAATATTCCCACAAGAGACCTGTACACAATGTTGGTACTAAGTACACATATTGTGTACTGGTGTTCATGCCATCAAAATATTCCCACAAGAGACCTATACACAATGTTGGTACTAAGTACCAATATTGCATGCAAGTGCTACATGCCACCAAAAATTCACACTGTAGACCTGTACACGATATTGGTACCAAGTTCCACAATATTATCCTACAACCACCCCAATCTCCCTGCCACCTACCTGTCCATCAACCCTTTATCATGCCATCCCACCCTTCCATTTCCCTAGGATCCTACCCCTCCCTGGGATCCTGCACCCTCAGACCTCCTACCCTGGAACCCAGTCCATAATTTTTGGGTCCACCTTACCAATCCTGGTGTGAAAAGTCACCTATAACCATATTCAAGATATTCGCTGCGCCATGTGTCCCCCCAACTCACTGCTGCCGCCTGCCTCAACCTCAACGGCGATGTTTGCTGTTAGATGTTAGCTGTAAGTTAGATGCATAGTGGAATGTGACTTTGAGCGTTATGAAGCTGGTGGTTTAGTTGCATTGTTGCGAAGGGGCTCAACTTTCAAGGACGGCAATTATTATTGGAGACGAATGTCGGCTTCATCACTCTACATTATCCTACAAAGACTTGACAATGACACTTCATAATTAAGTTACTTACCATACGTCATCGACCAACTAGTACCGATTAGGTGGGAAATGGGCTCTTCTGATTGGTTGACAGACATCACCGGATTGACCGAAATCGCTCGCCAGTTCGCTGTCAAAGTCAAGTTCAGTTCGCCTCGCCTCGCAAGTGCGATTTGTAACGAACTTTGACAGATCTTTTAGATCGCCTCGCCTCGCTTCGTATCGCGGCAACACTAGTTGTCGGTGCAGAAATTAAGGTTTGCGGTGCAGAGGGTGCAGATATCCTTCTGCAACTTCCTCATGACCGAAGCTCGACAGCTCCCCTCCGACACCCCCTATGTAATATGCACCGATAACCCCGGGAAACTGCGCACATTGGCTTGAAAGGAGTCCGTACATAGCTATCTGATCATTATCTCAACTATTGCGTCTTCCCTCTTGTTCTCCCATTCTCTCCCTCTAACCCTATCCCAGCATTCATCACCTCCCATCGTAATGTATTCGTCAGCGAGGGCTTCTTCCCGGACTCTGGACAGATGCATATCATCAGGCTACATGCTCGTGGATCTCCCTGTGGATAAGCCATCTGGTCCACGAACGAAGGGCGTTTCAAACTTTCTTAACGCTATTGAATACCTAGAGTACTTGATCAGCCACGGGTATCATGCCACATTGAACACAAAACATACCCCCATGTAATACACGTACATCATAGGTTCGTTTTCACCTTTATATATTGTATCGCCCTTGGCATAAATAAATAACCCATAGTGCTTGAGAGCAAAAGTCTTCTTTTCGTCAGGATTTGGATAAACACGCACATGCGGCTCATCGTACCAGTTGCTGGAGAGTTTGTATGTGCTGTCGCCACCCAGTTGCATTAATTTGTCCTTAATATCGTCATATATAATGCCCATAGCATATGGCGGAAATATTCGGTCTTTTTTACGACTATCGGAATAAGTTCGTCAACTTAATCGCGACATATGAATCCAGAAAGACGTACTCGAACAAGTACGTATTTATCCATTCTTCTACATCGCCCTCAAGTACGGGATACGATGTCGATTGAAATAGACCAACGAATGCCCTTACTGATCCACGCTCCGGCTTGTCTGGGGGCTTGCTATTGGCTCCCTCATATCTAAAGCTGAAGAATTCTTCGAATCTCTCCTTTGCAAAGTCGAAAAGCATATCCACAAATTCTGCAATGCCTATAAAGTCCGGTATATTGTACATATGCTGTGGATACGATGTAAAGTTGTCCATAGTACTTACATGCCATAATCAAAGACATACCTTCATTCGTAGTTGAAGGCTCTTGGCGAGTGGCAGGAATGGGGGCCTCCTAATTTCGATTTCAGGATAGTCAGCCATCGTTTCGCATATACTGTTAGTTAGTTACTAGTCAGGGGGTTACGGGTAAGAATGAAACTACTTGTGCGCTGATGAGAGCTCCCGGGAAAGGACATATATAAATGTAAACTTAACGTTCCTTCAAGAATTCTTCAATAAGTGCATTACAACTTTCTTCCTTATTCAAAGAACGCACTCCCAGGACTACAACACTGCAACACGAACTGTAACAACCATGTATGTAGATTCCCAACATAGGCTAAATCGATAAGTAGCCACTGGCTTGGGGCGATTGCCATATAAACACCACTTCGACCTCAGGTGCAGCTTTCGGAGATCGGACCAAGATCGGACCACCTATATACATATAGTAAAAAGGCACAACGCAAAATATATTTCACCGTTGCAGTGGGGACAGATAATAATAGCAGATATGCGGCATGTGCTTGAAGTTGCTGTAAATGTATGTCAGGTACACATACATGCGTCCGGGGTTCCACGATCCCCTTCTTATCTCCTAAGTTAGATTGTGTTAGAGCCAATTGGTTCCCCTTCGCAGACAGGCTGAGGTATGGAGGTTGTAGCTGAGAATTTCGTCAGGTACACGGCGTATGGGAGAACTGGGTGAGAACAGTGCCGCGGGATTAACTACGCGTTAAACTGCATCGACATGGGTAGGCGGACCATCTCCGACTCCAAAGCTTAGATATAGTAATATTGTGGGATATCACAGATTGAATGTTGGAATAGTGCATAGTGTTTTAAACATAACTGAAGTGGCCCTGCGGCTTCGGAATCGACCATTTAGGCTGACCTCGGATGTCATAAGTGTACCTATCAAGGCAGAGCACCATCAGACCAGGCATGTCGAAGAAAACCACTTCAATCATGAGCCTTGGACGAACATTACCACCAGTATATTGTACACGATTGTATATTGCAGCACCGACACACCTCTCGGAAGACGTTCGAGAAGCACATCTCGCCCCTCTCCGGAACCCTTGACGTCTGATGTACTCAGTGACAGCGATAGAGCATAGCTACGGAGAAGTCATAGCGAGTAAGCAAGTTCGCCTGTCCCAATTGGTATACGCAGGTCATTTCGAAGTATGGATGTACATGTCATATCAAAGCGTCGGGCCAGCGGCCTCAGCAAGAGCCGCCAGGGCTTGAGGTGGTCGTTGTGAAACTTATATTAAATCTATGAAGTATGACCCGCAGCTGGCTGGCGGCGGCGGGAGTTAGTTGAAGAAGGACATAACCTGATGCCTGTCATGATGGCGAAGCCAACAAGCAGCCGACATCGCTTCGCATAGGGTCTCAACCAGGCGGATATAACGCAGAGCCTACACACAAGCACATACGTCTTGTCATTCTGATCGGCAGCGTTGAGGTAGCAATGTGTCGATAATCGTAGGTAAGGCTGTGCACTGGTTCAGAAGTGTTTCCGCAACGTTTGTCTATCCAACGCTAATCACCACTTCCAGCAACAGCGTATAGTTGAAGAAGCTCTGTACAACGAGAATTTAGATACGAAATCTCAGCATAGACCAGGTCCGCTTACGAGTCCAGATATCCAATAGCAACCACCGCTCCCGAAGACAGCAGTCATTCTTCGACAACGATCGCTAACGATGCTCAGTGTTGACATTCATCTGAAGGCCAGTCATTGTCAAGCCATCGTTCAGCGGTGAGAGGAGGCGAAGGTCTGGCACTCGAGGGGAAGGCTTGGAGGAGGCGATGGAATGTCAGAAACAGGGATTGAGATAGCGGAGTATCGCTAGTCGGGAGGTACAGTTTCAGATGGCGGTGAACAATAGGCGATCGTAGGGGGGGAATAGGGGCATGGTTGACGAGGAATCATCTACGTAGAAGATGCAGCAGGTTAGCAAAGTCTCCTGGAACCACGATCTCAGCTAACTTACTTACAAGTCCCAACCGCCCCGTAACGTAGCAGAGGGGTGAGGAGGAAGAGCATCTAACCATCAACCGTCGCGGGGGGTTCGAACATTAGCAAGATACGTAGGGACTCCTGGAAGTCGGGCAGTTAAGAACGTAGTAGAGGGGTCTATAGTAATAAGCGGACGTAGCGTACCTCAGAAACGAAAAGAACATCTCATTCATCTCTCCTGCAGCGAACTCATTCATACCCATCGCAACCAGATGCACGCACATTGCTACCGCTTCAGCGATAATCGATAACCATCTATCGCCTATCTCATTCGTACTTGTCACGAGCAGAAAGAATATAAAGCAAGACAAAAAAGACCACAATATTATATAGTATAGGGGAAGGGCTGTTCGGATGGGACGTCGTACTAGAGGTTGGCTCATGTTGGCTGGCAGGGACATGGTCCGAGTGCAGCCAGCAACCCTGCTTCTCACGATGCCCATTCGGGGGTCGGGACAGATGTCCGTTTCTTCCGGGGCGTCGGCCGACCAGCTGTCAGATACAGTACTGTCTCCACGCGCCTGCTCACTTCCCTTTGACTTTCCCTTGTACCTTATCTCTTACTTATGACGCTGTTCAACAAGTTTCACTTACCCCTTCTGCATAATGCATTTAACTTACTACTTACTCATCAAATTCACCCTCTCTTGACCCGGCCTTTGCTTATTGCGAGCATTTGCGACCTCTCATAACCTCGCAGTGTACACTGTAATATAATACAAATCATAATCCCCGCCGCACGGAATGGCAAATGTATTACACTAAACGTCTTTGCGGGTGCCGTTTCACCAGTTGTCCTCACTCGAGTCACCAACGTAGATAATCTATACAATGTCAGCTCTCTTTCCATAACTTCATCCTACTAGAGACCTCACCCCCATATAGTACACGAAAGTGATTTTTACTGTGTTCTCCTGCAACGTAATCAACCCGTTAGTGTAAACTAGTACGCCAACGCTTCGAATGGCTTTGCTTTCATCCTCGTCATAGTCATAATATAGGTCGAGCGTAATCTCTGACCACCTATTAAGAGATTCCCCAATGCCCCGCTGTGCAATGAATTTGATTTTCTCATTGAAGTCTTTTCGGATGGGATTGCCTGTATGTACTTAGTGGTTAGTGAACGTCAATCGGGAGACATAAGTGTGAAAACAAACTATTCTTGGAAAATGGAAATGTGATGCTTTGTGCGGGCGATTGTCAGTGGGCTGTAATTCGATCAGTCTAGTAGAATTCACCTCGGTATAATTCTGTCCACCCAACCATCTAATTCATTCATTCCAGGTATGCCTTCGAACTCATGGAATCGATGGATGGCGTACATAGGCCTTTGCACAACGCGGTCGCTCGGAGAGGTCGCATTGCCAAGATAATCGAATCCATACTGGCCGAAAAATATTTCCCGTGCATAACGCTCTGCTAAGATGTTCATACTCTCCACACTGGGCACGAAGATTGAATGAACCTGAAGAATGAGTCAGAAAGCCATACTAGGAGGTACTGAAGTATATATCCCTACCTCCTTGATGCATCTTAACAGTTCAGCAAATAGCTTCTTGATCAACTCATTCCGAAGGATTGACTTTGGATTCGCCACCTCGTAGTATACCTGTCATTTTGAATCAGAAATTTGAACGAATATAGTAGCACACTGTAACCATAACGCACCCCATAGAAGAAGATATATACCATGGAGACTGTCACGTCTCTGCTCGTGGTCTGGTGGCACCTGAACCATACCAACATAGTCTTCGATGTCACCGAATTCATCGACTCATGCGGTGAAATGTACGTCTTGTCGATCTTCGTATTGTTCCATGATCCTTGAGATGTAGACGTAGTGATCGTCAGGTAATCACGCAACAAATCATCAACAGCTAATTCTGTACGTGTTTTGTCAATGAAACACTTTTACGATGAGACTTCAAAAGAGTTTACTTTTTGCCCAGGGAGGTACTGAGACCTTCCTGCGGGAGGATGATGCAAGGTTAGAGTGCTGAGTGATTCAGAAATAGGTATAAGGCTCGTAATGCGTACCCAAATATCATGGTAGTGACAAACGAATTCAGCTTGGTGATCTGGTCATACTCGTAGCTCAGCAAAGAACTTATACGAGCCCTGTCTGATCCGGGAATGGCTGGCGGGGACATTTTGATGGCAGAACCCAGCTGATTGTTGAATATGGTATCTGTGTACACGCGAAGTACATCGGAAAGGGATGTATCGTCAGTGGGTTTCGCCTAGTCCGGAGAGACAATGATAAGTTTTGCGTTGTTGCAAGATTATTAGAAGCATACTCACCATATTACCTCGAGGCACTGAGCTATACGCCTGTTCTCTTAATTTTTTATTCACTAGTTTCGTTTCTGGAAGAACCTCGTAGAAAACCTAGTTCATGGTAGAGTAAATTTATCAATATTAGGTATCGAGAGTCAGTTGCTTACGGCCATATAATAAAGGATTGTTTGGGTGACGTGCCATCCGTCCAATGACAGTTCACCATTGGAGTATATGATAATTCCGTCGGTCTGTATCGGATTCTGATAGAGGTCGCTAGGTAGGTATGCAATGGAGATCATGGATGCCTTCCAGTCATTGGTAGGAATGAGACTAAGGAAAGTCTGGATCGAGTCAACAACATCGTCTTTCGCTCTGTCTGGAGGACTATCAACTGCTGGCAGCGTACATGATCGAGACAAACCTACTTTTCATCCACGGATCTAAATTCATTTCACTGTTCGTGGTGCGCGTCAGAAAGAACAGTTTCCGTAACCCAGAACACGTACTCTAGTTTCTTGCTTGCAGTATGAACCGGTTTACTGCTTTGACCGTCATTATAGATGGATATAAACGAGCTTCCTTTGACGTTCTTCGAGTTGGTTGAGGACAGAGGCTTGGAATTCTGTCCATCAAACTCATATCCGAAAGCATTCTGGAAGCGTTCCATCGCGCAACGCTCTACCAGGATTTTCAGGTCGTTCTCAGAGGTAATTGTGATGGGCTTAGGACAGATGTCAGGCTACATAGATTACGATATTCATCTAAATACGTACGTGGGAAGTGAGCTCATTCGCTTTTATCATTAAATCCAAAAGAAGCTGATCTTGAACCTGTGCACGTGTTCTCTTTGGTTTAGACCCGAATATCATACTGAGGATGTTTATGAATGCGATTAGTAGATACCTTAGATATACTGTATAGATGAACGGAACCAGTCACGTACTTAAAAATGTCCTCTGCGGAGACGTTGAATAATTTTGCTACCGCACCGACGATGGAAAATGATCCGAAACCCATCTCGGTAAGAACATCAATAATCTCATGTGCTGACACCTTGAATATGTTCCGGAAAAACCTGCATGTAGTATGAGCACTTCTTGTAAGACAAAAAAAATATGCAAGACAAACTCTGCAATCTCGCTAGCTACTTTGCCAGCTTCCTTCAATATCCTTGCACAGAGTTTCTTTGTTGCTGCTCCGAACGACCTGCCAATCGCACTATGAAGAAGTAAAGATCTATAGTAACGGCGTAGTCATTGAAATCACTTACACGGCGATATCATATGCTTTGCACCCGATGTCCTTGAGGATACGCGCGACGTTTTCCGCTGTTTCGCCTATCTGATGCATAATATCACATACCTCGTCCCATACCAGATGAAACATTTTCTTGGCAGCTCGTATAGCACGGGAAAGTACCACACCGCACGAATGGACCAGAACTTTAATACTATTGATAACAGAAAGCCCGAAGTCTTTAAGTGCCTTCAAAGCTTTTTCTAGGTCTCGCTGCAGTGCAGACACAAAGTCGCCCCCAAACGCGGATTTAATTAGGAGCGCGATCTTCTCGCCGATAGCCGCTAGATCCCGCAACTCGCCTCCGAAACTGAAGCTCTTCGAAATTTTGAGGCCATGAATCTCGAAATATCCGGAAACCTTCAAATTCCATGCGACATTGTGCCATAGTACTTCAACGTCAAACGATGCAGCAAATGCAAAGATACGGATATCCCCAACTGTTATGCTTCCCATCTTAAAGTGGGGCATAACAATATCCAGAGCAAAGACGAAGTAAGCATCGATTTTGAGGCGGGTCGAGTTCAGCTCTCCAGTTAAAGAGCCTTTCCTGGTCCATACATCCTGGGCGAGGATGAACTCGAGGCCTTTCTCGTTGATATTAATGTCCATATTATTCGAAATTCCTAAGAACGTAAGTTTCCCAGAGACTGTTCCTTTAAGAGGTTTGTCCTTCTCTCCCAGATGAATGTGAATTGATGCGCCGGAGTTAGGGGGCGGCTGAGGCTTCTCATCTGGGGATGCAAGGATACTGAATAGTTTCTCGTGTATAACTTTGACTGGACTAAGTCGGCCATCAACGGCAAGGAGGGTGCTTTTAATGTTTATGAATACGTCAGCTTCAAAGTGGACGAAAGGTAACCGCATGGATCCTCTCATCATGAGCTCCTGTTTCAGGGGTTTTCCCTGACGATCTATCATATCCCTCGGAACGATCCTAAATTCGAGGGGACCAAATCCGGAGTCAAGATACTCAGGTGGAGCAACTTGTATCTCTGTAAATACTTCAACAATATTTCCGAGATATAGACCACTGGGATGAAGTGTAAGTGTCGTGCCTTGGATAATTTACTACACCTACGAAATTGACCCTTCGCCGTATGAGCTCGTTAGATCCTCTTCGATTACATGTACATTAATGCTATATGAAATGGCTCATTAATGAGTGGTACCCCGTAAAGTCTCAGCGTGCTCTCACCTGCCATTTATTTTCGAATTATTGACATGTAACTTTATCGATCCTGCGATGGTAAACATTGATGGTACAGGGAATTGCTCTGGAGGGAAATCTGCCTCCAGAAGTACGTTCTCAAAATCCATTCCTTTGATACTAAACATCGAGCGCCATATCTCTATGGAGAAAGAAAACCCAAGTCCTCCGTCAATGGTTTTGACGAAAAGAGTCAACGATGTCTCAATGGGCTCCGCAGAGATATGTTTCCCAAAATCCAGGACCGCGTTACCTAAACACAAATGTAGATAATTAGTACCATGGCTCAATATCAATATTTGAGTCCGACCTCTGATTCCGAAAGTTGGCAGCATCTTATTTTCACTACTGCACTCGACAATCATTGAGCCTGAGAGCTTCAAGCGATTCTTGAATAGCGTGATTTGATTGTCAATAGTTGCAGATAGCGCAAGTGTGTCTTTGCTGACTAGACCAAGCACGGAAATGCTATTGGTCTTCGCGAGATTTCCTATTTGCTTTAGTTCCCCTTGTAGTATGATTCTGGCCGCGAATGCAAGGCTAACACCTCGAGCCTTTACCTTTGGTAAATATGCGTGGGTTGGACGCAAGGCTGCAACATCCAGTACTCCATTAAAAATGGCGATAGATATATCTTCCAAGGTAATCCTTTTCCGGATATCCTGAAATAAAGGGATAACAACACCAAAATCGGCATCATTATCTATATCGAACCCAAACGAGTATGTCCACAGTGACGATTTGGATACATTGAAACGTATGTGTGAAAAGCAAAGCCATTGTGTTTTGGCATCAAATGAAAATGCTGACAAGGAAGCTCCATAATCGAGCTTGACAGATAGCCCAGTCACGACGATATCCACAATAACTGTTAATTCAGGAATGCCGATGTCCTGAAGTGCATTGCGCAAATCCAGACCAGATATACTGGAAAGAACATCTAGAACAGACAAGGTTCCATCGTACGTGGCACTCGCCGACCAAGCCGCTTTTCCGTCAGTAGGTGCGGTCAGAGTTTTCCCGTCATCATTTGCTTCCCCTGAAGTTGAGGCTACGGTGGGGCCGTCATACACCAAGGTAAACGCGAGGAAGTCATTTCCTTTATTGAAAAGAAGCATGACGTCGAATTCTATTTTGAGGCCGACATACTGGGACTTCGAAAATAACAAACTGACATTTTGTAACGTGAGTTCGTCCCACAGCTTGAGACTGGAGCTTGAAACTGCTGAAATGGAAATCTCTGTCATGGAAAATTTTCCACTGGAGAATTCTAAGGTTAGAGCCGCTTGACGGATGCCAATCCCCGCTAAAAATACAAGTACTGCCGGAAGCTTTACATTTCCGTAACCTGTGTATCATTTAGTGGGTGAATGTACAGTATTGTCGTCGACTAACTTACCTGGAATGAACTGTGATACGATTGCATCCACTGATAGGGGAATATCTCCAGATTGTACACTCATGAAAAGCACACTATCGTCGGCAGATGCAACGATAAAGTCTGCGAAACAAACTATCCCACCAGTCCGAATCGATGCACTAACCCCTATATATATTGACCGTGACGTCTGTACAAAAAATGGTGGGAAATATGTTGATTTTTAGGTTGAGATATTCGAATTACCTTATCGAAAGGGTGTGTAATCTCTAGTAGAAGGTTCGGGTATCCAAGTTGAACTTGTGCTGAATTTAATTAGTATATCTATCAGTCACAGTTCACAGTGTAAGGCGACTCACAGAAAACATTTATCTCTTCTTGGATGCTCATGGCAAGCTGAACCTTCGTCACAGACCAACCCTGTGTACCACTCCTTTCGGCTTGAACGATGAATTTGTCTATTGCTGTCTCATCGAGCATTGATTGTAATGAAGGAGGGAATACATTCACTTCGCTTCCTATGAAATGCGAAATAATAGACCCAAGCGGAAGGGACCTTGAAGATATTTGTATGGTAATAAGATCTTTCCCGGTACCCTGATCATTCTTGATGAAATCGAAGTATGCTTCCACTTCAATCGATAATATATTAATGACTCCCCAACCATGAAGGGCCAAATGAGTTGTCGCCTTAGATCTCAAACCACCGACTTCGATATCGACACTAACGGCTCCAATTTCTAAAAAGCCTTGAACAATCACCCAGTCATCTAAATCAATTGTGAATTTCAGATAATCGGGAGAGGGGGCGCTGCTCCAGCCAGCCGAGACATGGGAAATACTCAGTGCATTGGTCAAATTTGAAAGTTTCGGAAATGATTCTTCTAAGTTCAGTCCGAATGGTACTCCCATGACATCCAGAAGGTGGCCAATGGACAGTGAATCATGCAGTCCTGGGTATAATGAAATTTCGTACATCATTATCTGGTTAACAGTATATTCTCCAGCCAACCGATAGGGAATTACTTCGGGTTCGAGAGGCCGAGAAGTTATGATCTTCATGTCCCCATTCAGTTGAGCTATAACCTGAAATTTTCGTCACTGAACTGAATGCAGAATATAGTGGAACGACAGACCTTTCGGTTACCAGGTGAATATGCATTTTCAATCACTACTCGCAGAGCAGAAGCCTGAAGTTCGAAATTCGTGGAACCAAATGGGTTCCATTTTTTGATGTCAATAAGGTCTTTCTCCGCAAAAACTTCCGTTACCGAAACCTTGGAGAAAACCTTTTCTAAGGTGAAACCTGCCCTTTTCAGATCCATGATAACAACATCGTTCAGCACGTTTTGCAGTCCTACGGCTGTGTTAACTGTGATGCTGTCGAGTGTATATGTATGTAGAATACTCACCTGGTATTAATATTTTAGCCAACGATGCTGCGATATCCATGCGGATGTCAAAAATGGTCATTAAATCAATAATGGATATTCGATAGTGCTCGGCATCATACTGGCTATCAGCCAACTTCATGGTATAAGTTGGAGGTTGGTCCGACATCAGTGTAAGTTCCCCGGTAGCCTGTATGTTCGAAAATTAACACCCCATAAGTCTGATATAACATGTACATACATGGAAAGATTTGGAATAGCTTATTAGCTTGCCGCGAAATGTGACTGAGGCTAAACCCTTTACATAACATGGCCAGATAATGGCGAAATTTAGGTCACCATCATGGACAAAGTGGTGAGTTGCCTTCTCGTTGCTTAATGGAAACCTCCATGACATCGCCGGGGTATGAGCTGTAACATCAAATGAGATAGAATATATACCATCCCATCCGGTGTTGTGGCTGCCGCTTCAGAAAGAGAGTCAATATATGAAAGTAATGAAAGTTGAAAGGACGTCACTTGGCTTGGTCCATGTCAACGACTTTCGCTTTGAAGTTCGTTGCGACCCATGTGGGGGGTGCCTTGTTAGAGATAAGATAATCTGGGCTATTGTCGAGATCACATGGAAGGGAACTCAGTAACTTTTCGGATTCCTTCTGCCCAAGGAATAGCAAAGTCAAAGCGCCGAGATTGAGACCACCGGCCACAGTAACCTCCTTTTCTATCCTGTTTGATTGCATAGAAGATATGGAGCCTCTTTCAATCAGATATTTGAGTGTGCTCCCCAAGTCACGCATAGTTCTAGTTTTGAGTGGCTGCACAAGAGTTAGATATATTCTACACCAAAAACTAGGAAATATTACCTCGTGCGAAGCTAACGTAGCATGATCCATATGTGTAGATGTCCCGAGGAGAGTGGCCGAAACATGCCGGGCTCCTGGTGACCTACGCTCTGAACCGACCACTCGCTGCGGTGGCGAGGAGGAGAAAAGTAGAGGAGAGGGCCGAGAATCAGCTGCAGAACTGCCAGATATCTTCAATGAAGTAAGCTCGCTGATCTTTCGCTTAAACTTCTTCCGTGGCGAAACCGATGCAGTACTGTCTATCGATGCTCTCAAAGCCGCTAGATCAGGATTACTTATAAAAAGGGCTTCAGGATATGAGGACCACATGTCCTTAGCGACAGCTTTAACGCAATCTGGACTATCGGTTTCGGTGTTGTATATTGCTACAGAGCCGTAATGTGAATTCTGATTGAGCATCCAGAATGTAGTATTCTTTGTCACGTCGCTACTGCTTGTCCCTTTGCAGAAAATTCGTCCGAGGGTATCTAAAATCCATGGCGACAGATGGTTAGTGATGTAGATATCTGTGTTGATGCCATTTTCCTGCGCAGCGACAGCTATTCCAATTAAAGTGGATATATGGGGGTTTGGATGTACATCGAATGACGACGCTGAAATCTAGGCTAATTTGAGAAGATGAATGAGATGATATGCGGTAATGCCTTACGATATATTTTTTCGAAGGAACTCTACAACTCAGAAATTAGTGGAAGTAAAGGAGGCAAGGTTCATCTCACTTGGCAAAGAAGAAAATCACACTCCGAAGAAAAATGTTCATCGTCGGCTTCGTGATTGCGGGGATACTGTCTTCTTCTAATTCGCGTCTTGTTCCCTCGTGACTCCAGTAATTGTTACGATAACTACCGTGGTGCATAATCTGGTTGGATATGTTAGCTACGTCCCGTGACAAGCAAAAAAATGTAACCTTCATGACCATATGCGGCTCAAAGGCTCTTTCACCTCGAATTTTATATTCCTTCAAGAACATTCCTGCGATGCCATCACCCAACATGAGTATTCTTGTATTTTCGTCTTCTGCAGAGAACGCAATGGATGATCGGTTCTTTAAGGAAGTATCCTCGTCGGCCTTAAGAACCGCATGCTGGCCTAGGCTTTTTAGGGCACCGGAAACCTTTGGCGACAACTCCCTAGTTTTCTCGTCCATCCTGATCTAAGATGTAGGAAAGCATCCTAAAAACATGCATTGCAGAACGTACATCTCAGTAAATGCAAACTTAGGCTCCTTCAAAGAATTAGGTTTGCTCAATTCCTTCCTCAACTCGTCGTTACCCATTGTTATCCAATCAGGCCCAACAAAGTTAAAGGTAAACTGGCCTTTCATCACTGAGGTGCCTAACGGTGAAACTACACCACGCATAGCTAGAGTAATGCCATTTGTATCAATGCCTTTGACTTTCAGGTCGTCATTGAAAGCGAGAGGGGACCCCAGTTTAGATACATATTTGGTGAGCTGGTGATCGAACCAGTTACTTATCGGGGATGCGCATTTCTGCATCATGTAGTGAGTATATTATAACGAATGGATGTGCGGGTCACCTGTGCAAGAGAGACATTTTTCAAGCTAGTACATCGTCGATATAAGAGTGGATGCGTCGTTGAAACCAGTGTCATACCTATTGTACCAAATATGTAAAATTGGGGGTTCTTTCGCAGCTAGCCTCTTATCGCCCTCGATCCACGAATTAAACTTGTTTTCTTTTTCTTCTATTGTCTTATTTTCCAGTCTTAAAGCAACGTTGGTATGTGCGGAGAAATAAAAAGTTAGGTACTAACAGGGAAGCAAACAAACTCTGAATTCCTAATTTACACGTGAACGGTTGTTTCTGATTTAATAACAGCGGATCCTACCTTGCTTGTGGTCTTCATCGTCGTGGGTAAGGACGACGGTGTCGATAACGGTTAGGCGCCTTAGCGCCAGTGTTGGATCAGAAAGCAAGTTCAAGAGATAAAACAGGTTGTGCTTCGGACGACCAACTTCAGGAGGGGTATAGAATCTTTTATTACTCGCAGGTCCTCCGTCGATGAGCATGTATGTCTAGATAAAAAGAACTCGTGAGCCGTCTGCTTACCCTTGCCTGTGGCATAGGTGGACATACACTCCTATCTGTTCTTCTGTCCTTACTGAATTCTAACAACAATGCGTCTCCGTAACTTGCTTGAACCTATGTATCGTAGACTGTAGTTAGTTCTTCGTTGGTTCTCGAATGCTAATCAACCTTACGACGTGTAGGTTAGCATGTTTCTGAGCCATGGCGCTGTAGCTTGGTAAGAAATTTATCTGGGGCTCAAGTTACTTTTATGAAGATGCAACAGTTGAGGCATCCACGTTCATCCTAGCCGTGCATAAGGTCAAGGGAAACGTTGAGTCAAACTTGGCGTCGGATCCTTCACCTCGGAAGATCTGATCAGCTGGTTGCTAAATTTGACATCTTGTATGGACGCGGGCGGTGGTTGATGAAAACTGACAGAACATGTAGAGAGACTCCATACGAAGATGTTCTACTGCCAGCATGCCAAGGGGGTCAGAGAGGCTCAACAATCACCTCCCACGGCATTCTTGGTATAGGCGACCAATGTCCCGGTGCAATCTTTTTAAAACTTCAGGCGCGACTTCCTGCTTTTTCAGGTCCCCGGGTTCCTGAGAAATGTAGGAGATCCGCCGATTGGCGTCGTTGGTGTGTGCTGTAACATCGAAGAAGGACACGTGTCGCGAACGAGGGTGAACGAAAAACGATGTTGATGCTTCGCTTCCGAATAGCATCGCCGTAAATCTCACGGTACTGTGTCCAACCATTCCTTTGTACACCCAATTTTGATCTTACCATTCTGTTTGATGCAATCGTGTGCAATTGTTTATTTTTACATTGCTATGTTTTATGGCTTCAGTAGATTCTATATCTTAAGTTTCATGCGATTTGGTTAATAAATGAGTCTACCATTCGGTATTTATGTTTTTTCTGGAAATCGGGTCCCCACCAGTCCTTTGTACAGCGTTACATTA
>JASFCZ010000084.1:0-17332 GCA_036937155.1 Cyathus pygmaeus
TTTTCAGTGTGCGCAACTATCTTTCTGAGAACACAAATATTTTCCCACTTGAAAATTCACCAATAGGTAGTACAAGCGAACTCCATAAACCTACAGTTCCATATCTCAGTGCTCACTGCCTGCTTAATTTATGAGTTTTATGTATCGTGTACTGTCAGTATAATATTCTTCTGCCGTCGGTACGAAATTTAAAAGTAGTTAATAAGTAGTCCTAAGTATATAAAGTTTACGGAAATAAGAAAGACATGCATTCGCTCAGTTGAAAGACGCACATGACAGATAAGAAATGTCTGCAAAGAGACTGTATTCTGACCAATGAGAGCACGGAACAGTATACTACTTTCAGACCTCGACTTATAATTATAAGAACATGAACTTCGATTAAATATTAACATACCTACCACATCACAACTAAAGTCAGTTTCCCCACATAATTACTGATCTATTACAGAAGTAGTCCACAGTTATACAATGTACACAGTAGTATGCAAACCAGCAACCGTGCACGATGATATACTAGTATCATATAAAGGAGTACATAACGAGCAAGCGGCAGGCGCCTGACAGGGACCGCTGCAGGAAGCGCCCTCAATGGTTCGCGTCCAGCGCAACGAACTGAACTGACAGATGTCAGCGGACCCTGTAGATCGGATCGGGAAAGTAACAGGGGACTCTCTGTAAAAACGAAAACGCATGCATCAAACATACATAAGACATGTATAGGTACTGTATGCTCTGTGAATGCCCAAACGTCAAAAATACGTCCTATACATGTCTTGGGATTCTCCTACAATAGACATACAGAGCACATACCCAGATCAGGCCATTTAGTTGGCAGGTAGCCAACTCGGTTGCGTAATATGCTCTGTATATGTCAATAATATGCCCAATGTATATCATCGACAGACCTTCCATATACCTTGTACATGCTTCCCCGTAATCGAATTCATAAGCTGTACAGGTCTAACGTATGATCTAGAGATGCTCTCCATTGTATCTGTATATGTCAAATGTAGAAGTCGGTTTTCCGGGCCATCACATTTATAATGTTCCCGACATGAGAAATGTATGACCATTGAATGACTTGTATGTACCCTCAAGATGCCGCCCGTATGAGCTGCATGTGTTAAATATATGATCTGGCAAGACTTGCTAACGTTTCTCTGTATGTCAATTGTATGGTCTTGACATAATCAGCATATGATCCTCGAATGATCTGAATATGTCCACATAAACCGAGTGTATGAGCTGTGCAGGTTTCACATATGATTTGGAGATGCTTGCTAACGTATCTAGGTATGTCGAATATATGACTAGTAAATGCTTAATATATAACCTAGGTATGTCGAATATATGACTAGTCCAAGTCACTGTAGCACATACAGTGAACATACAAACAGCTCATAACCCATCTACCGGCATCCGATATCCGAGCACGCACACTAGGTTTTTGTCTTCACGTTGCCTTTCTTTCCGCCGGTTTTAGCTCTCTGCCGAATATATCATTAGGGAGTTCCATGTATGGCAAAGCACTTGCACCCACTTTAATATTGCTAACATATTCCGCGGTCGGCTTCGGACAAGTCGCGTCATCCATAATTGCCTGAATAAAATCATCTTCGAAGATGTCGTCAGCAAAGGAGCTTCTAATCTAAAGATAGGATAGACAAAAGAACAAATCTTACGTTTTTTCTTCGGTTTCGGGCCAGGCAATGCGCCGTTAGGATGATGTGATGTGACCCATTCTTCAAGATCTTTCAGTGTAAGTGTCTGTAAGCGCTACGGTAGGTATATAGCATCAATACTACATTCAGATAGAATATTAGCACTCACTTTGATGACTGCCTTGATTGCTTCTTCGCCTTCAGTAGCGGTAGGCGAATCAGAACTTGCTTGGGATTGATCCTGTGAGGCACTCGCTTGAACAGATGGCGCTTTCGTTGAAGATATCTAGGAAGGTGGTTAAAGAACAATAAATAATGGTATACGAAAAGTACTTACTGTTGTCTTCGGGCAAAAATCCAATAGTCTTTCGATGAGTAACTCCAGGTAGCTATCACTGAGGTAGCTGTTAGGCTTAATCTCACGCTGAAAACACATGTATCTCGCAGCCTGGCAAGTTTTCACAGCTGCGGCGAGCAAGCGACAAGCGAAAGACACATCGTTCCCAATTGCCTCCCATGAATCAATCACCTGTCGCCAATTGGCGAATGAATGATGACCCCAACTCTCATTGAGATCATCTTTGTCTAGGCCTAGGTCATTAGGGTCAGCAGTGTCGATCCGAGTAAGTAGAGCAGCAGCATCAGGAGTGGGACTAGTTATATCAGAAAATGGCACTTGCTTCAGATGTGCGAGTAAGGTGAGCGCATTGATATGCTTTTTGAAGTCGGGGTTGTCCTTGAAGATGGCTGAGACATTCCATTTAATATCTTATTTATCGGAAACAGAAGTAAGCTTACCTGTTAGTGCTTCGAGTGAGTGTCCTACTTGAATAAGTGATATGTCAACGTGTTTTGACGCTGTCTGCTGCAGATCTAAATGAGACGCTGTAAAAAACTGCTGCTCAAGAGCTGCAGACAAGCGGTTGATACTACTAGAAGTCGGTGGGGTGTTTTTTCCATCACCAGCGGCACTGGCGGAAGCCTCGAAGTCGAAGGAATCCAGGGGATCAAGCGTACTATGAGTACCAGTTGTGTTTGTGGCAGCAGGCGCCGGTACAGTACCCGATGCAGGCATGTCCATTTCGCAAGTCGGATTCTTTGTAGGGTCCAGGGTATTGGGTACATTTTGTATAGGGCTGGCAGGTGCAGGGCTGTCGTCAGCTAGAACCGGGGTATTAGTGGGGGAGATGTTTTCCAGTGGGGATACCGTGACCTTGAGTACTGGACCACTAATTTCGCCAGGAACTTCTGCAGGACGTGTTTCATCAGCATTGCTAATCACTGAAGTGTTCCTGTTACTTGCTGCAGGAGTCGTGAGGTTGTTGGCAGCAGTAGCTTCGACGGTAGCTATAGATTAGAACAAAAGTTAAAACAGTGAGAACCAAATCAACATATCATACCTTCATTCGCTTCTGCAGCCTCTCCTGTGGCTTTGACCCGTTTTTTCGACCTCTGAAGACCTGATGTTGATGCACGCCGACGCTTAGTAACATCACTGGGTGGCAATCCTAGCGTAGATGAGTTCGCTATATTGCGTGTCGTGGACTCGCGCCTCGTCTTCAGGGCCTGTGTGATAGTTTTGTCGGCTTTCCAGTGACCTGCACAGTAGGTTAGTAGAGGTTGCTCGCGCTCGAGCTTGTAAACGGCCTCATTCCAAGCGGTGAGATGATTTTTTGTGAAGTACGTTTTTGAGATCATTGATGGGTCGTTGGAATCACATAATTCCAGGAGGCCATCAACCACTCCATTGGCACTGTTGAGGATATAGCTCCAGGTAGCATCATCAATGGGCATACCATCATCTGGTAAACGAATAGCATGTTGGGCACTGGAAGTAGGTGTGTTCTCTTTGAAATCCTTCTCCGTCCACAGTATTTCCTCCTTATACTTTAACGGACGCATAGCGACCCCTGCACCATACGCAGGCAAGATCAGGCCACCGGGGCTATGCTGAGAGATTGAATCACTGGGGCCCAGGGAAGATGTTCTGTTGGATGAGAACTCCTCGCTAATAGTGCGCCTGAAAGAAGATTAAAATAGTGCAGACAGTATAAATGAACCTCACCTAACAGCAGGCAGCATAGGGCCTCCAGACTGATATTGAAGAACCAGCTTTTCCAGCCGGCTGTTCTCCTCTGCATAATTGATGATCTTGATCTGCATATCATCCCGCTCTTTCAGCATCCGCGAGAAAATGGGATTTCGAACCAATTCTGCCCATTCAAGCAACTCAACTGGGCGGTAACTTGGGGTGGATCCGAGGGCATTGACATGATAAGGCAGGGTAAGTGAAAGTCCTGAAGGTCCTGGTGAAGCATGCGAAAAGTGTGAGGAGCCAGCTGGCGGAGGTATATGGGATATGTCTAGATCTCCATTCAGCGTTGCGGAGAACGCCATAAGGACACGGGTCGGAAGAGCTCGGCTGCAAATGTGGTTTTGCCAGTGATATTTGTATGTATATGTTTGATTCAAAAGGTATCAACAGCACGTCTGTAATGTGCATATCATCCCATTCTTGCATTCATCTGTAGTAAGATAAGTATGCTTTATTCGCCCAAATATCATTTAGACTACGTAAATATATAAGATATGTACCATCAAAGATATTCTTGCTAACAAACTTACATGTTGAGCAATTACACAAGGGGGTAAGAACTCACATTCCAAATCCCTGAGCTCGAGCTCTCTGACGAGATCATGCAGTCACTAAATGGCCCAATGGCACACAGGAGAACGAGGTTGAAGGCCCGCATCAATGTCTTTCTCAGTAACATGCCAAGACTCGATGTGAATACAACTGCTTCCCTGCAGTCCCTCTCTTTGGCAGGCTCTCTCTCCCTTAGCTTCAGCTTGAGCAAAGTCTGGAGCTCCTTCGCCTTCGCTATCTCCCAGTGCTCCACACGCACGAGCCACTTTTTCAGCAACCTGTAACTTCAGCTGAAGATTGCACAAGCTAGCGAGTTCTGGATCAGCTGGAATCATAGGGTCCTGCAATCGTGTAGGGTTGATAGTATCGTAATCTGGAGAGGCAACCGGGGAGGGAAAGGCTGGAAGGGACTGTCGAAGTTGTTTAAAAGGAGACCTTGGGTGTAAGAGTCTGAGTGCATGAATTCATCTTCTATGTTTATCATGGATATCCAGAATCGCTTCAAATGGACGAGGGGAGCGGGAGGCAAGAGCATTGGCTCTTGACAATCACTGATATCTGCTGCCGCCAACTCATGCGCGTGAGGTACCACAATGGACAAATCAGCAATCCGGTCCACATCCAAAGACCATGCGTCTGCATCTGAGTCGAATGCCCGCTCCCTACTGATCCCCCCCCCCTCCTCCTTCCCTTTCCCCCCTTTCTCTACCCCCACCACCACACCTCCCACCTCGATAAAGCCCCTCATCTACGACCTCCAACCTCACCCCCCTCCACCCAAATAGGTTCCATCCGAACACGCGGATCCCTTTCCCTTTACACTTCTTCCTGCCGCTGCGCCAGCGATGGCTGGACAGGAGAGAGATGGCATCTGATTCTGAATTGGAGGAGGAGGAGGAGGGGCGAAAGAGACCGTGCAGTTCGTTTGGGTGGGTGCGGGGGATTGTATTTACCGTGTTGCTTAAGTGGGTGTTATGGATGTGTATAGGGTGCGTAGGGTGCGTGGGGAGGGATTCTGTGGAGGAGGAGACATCTACGGGTTGGAGGCATGGGAGGCAGGCGCGCAGGTTGTCGGACCATGAGAAGTCGGACATCGTGGTGATGTACATCAAGGATGGTGTGGGTGTTGTGGATGGTGGTGCAGTGTCATAGAGGCAGTAGAGAAGAGAGTAGTAGACAAGAAGAACTCGATGAACGAGAGGAATGACAGCAGGACCAATACAGAAAACTAGATCGATCAGCCATGCGCAGCAGCCTGAGCTCTTCTACGATACAGTCCCTACACTCGAGTCAGCACACATCCCATCCCCAACCTAAAACTAAGAATCATTCACAGTATTCGATACCTTTCCTCAACGTCAGGCAACACGAACACGAAAATGAACATGGTGGGGAAAGAAAAGAGCATCGAGGCAACTGATAATCTACGGGTCTGTGAGGTGGAGACTGGACAGAGGAAGTGGGTCACCATCTTCCTCTTGATACGGCAGCTCATGTGTTGACACATATGAGAGAGCGGGTGCTCCTCCGTCAAAGGATGGTGGAGGCTCAGGCAGATGCATGTTTATCGCAGACAACGGGGAACTCCTCATAGAGTCCCCTAAAGTACTACTTGACAAGTCATTAAACCTGATAAGCCCAAGTTTGATGTTGCCCGGCTCTGTTTCATCCACGTCTGGAAGTCCCAGGGGACTATGGGTCTTCAGCTTCGAAGAGTGGAACAACGGGGTCTGACGACCCAACATGAACTTCAGCTCATACCGCCTCAGAATCATATTCGCCACCAACTGCGGATGCTGTTGATCTTGAGCTTCGATTTCTTCCTCTGACTACCTTCCTCGGTGAACATGCCAAGACTCGACGTGAAGACGTATGCCTCCCGGCAGTCCCTCTCTTTCGCAGGCTCAGCAAGGACTGGAGCTCCTTCTCCTTCCCTTTCTCCCGTGTCACCAAACGCCTAGCTTTAGCGGCACTGGGCCCATACCCCTCCTCCTCTAAAATAATCGCTTCATGCACACGCGCTGCTTCTTCAGCAGCTTGTGACTTCCGCAGAAGACGGTACAATCCAGCAAGTTCCGGATCTTCGAGATCTGCAGTCATGCAATCGTGAAAGGTTGATGGTGTCATAATCTGTAGAGGGCGACCGGGGAGGGAAGGAATCGTCAAAGTCATTCAAAAGGAGACATTGAGTGTACAAGTCGAAGCGCACGAAGTCATCTTTATCATGGATACCCAAAATGGGTCCAAATGGATGAGGGGAAGCGGGAGGCGAGAGCATAGGCTCATAAGAAACCTCACTGATATAAGGAAGACGGGGGAGACATGATCATATATTCATGTTCTGGGTAATCAGGGTTCAGGAGTTCAAGTTCAGAGTCATCGTTGAGTGACGACAGGCTCCGTAATGAAGGAGACGAGGGGTAAGTGATATCTTGAGGGAGGTATCCTGGCAAATGTTGCGGGTAGTAGTGAATCCTGTCAATGTCCATGTCATCAGAGCCTGAGTCATCATCTAGAGGAGAACAAATATCTTGAGACGGTGCCCCGTAGGCAAATTGATCCTGGGGCCATGTGGCAGAGAGGAATTCTCTGTCAGTATATGGATGGATAACGGTGACGTATCGTACTCGTTGAAACTTGGGGATTATGGTTGTATATCGATAGGTCGTCTTTGGAAGAGAATGAATTAAGGTTGTCGGATAATACTCCGTCTTGAGGCCAACAATGTTCTGATGACGACAATAACGTAGAGTGCAGAAGATATCCCCGCTCTGAAATGATGCCAGCAGAACTTCTGGGGCTGAACGGATGTCCAAAGCCAAAACCGCTATCGTCTGAACTGAGGGTCTTGATATTCGAGCCCCCCTCAGACTTCAGTGTCTTCAGGAGCGTACAACTCCATGCATCTCGAATGGTCTGTGAGCGCACTCTCCACTCAAGACACTGGTACATGTCAATAAGGTCGGGAGTTTCCTGCGCAGGTCTAAACGTGCATGATACACCTCCCTTCGAACAAGGAACCCTCCCTAATCCACATCCTAAAGCGCGATGAGGTGTTTTGCGAACACAAGCATGTCGTGACGCCTTCGCTACGCTATTGTCCGTAGGGGAGATATAAGAGTCGAAGCCGCTGAAGCAATTTCTGGAGGGAGGATGTTCTGAATGAGTCGAATCCTATGGACAATCAGCATAAGGATAATGGCAAAAGGAGGAAAGACCTACTTTGGAACGTGCCGTAACCCACAACCTAACTAGTGAATGCATCATGCACGACCACCCGAGGCCAATTCTTCTCCTAACATCCGACATCCAGCCCTCCTCTTAACGTCCAACCCGCGTTGAGATGCCTGGTCCGCTATGGCACTGCATAACATGAACTGCATCAACGCTGTTTTTATAAGAGAACGTGTTCTGGTTTGGACAGCAGCCTGCTGCCAGGCTTCAGTGGTGGGCAATGAGGACCAGGGTCCCAGTTCAATGATGTCCTGTTCTACATACTTAATGTGCTTGAACGTAGAGACTGCATGCAGTTTCTGAGGTAGAAGTAGGACAAAGCAGTAAAGTGCTCTGCGGAGGAGCAGGTACCGGAAGTGACGCTTATAGACAATAATCGCTAAAAAGACAATTGGCATACATTAGGACGTACTCGACTCTTTGAGTCTCCCTCTACACCCCGCCTGTGTAAAGTCGGAGAAGAGGAGGAAGAGCTAGACTGACAGTGCAAGTGTAACACCTATCAACAGTTGTCTCCGCCGAACGACAGCAGAAGCGGGTAAGACGCTCTCAGCAGACTGTATTCCAAAGCGTCGCCAATGAGCAATAAGCACGGCTGTGGAGGAGGAGGTGAGGTCATAGAGGTCGTCATGGTCGTAGAGGATGAGGTCATCATGAAGGAGTAGGCAGTCGTGGAGGTGAATTGTGAGGTGAACATGGTAGCGGAGGAGGTACTAGAGGTAGATGCGGACGTTGTCATTGTGACGGACACCAGTGTTTAATATACCCTGTCCTCATCGATTCGTGGATAAGCACGGTAGACGACTGAATGATGTCCACCATTCCAGTAACCACTTCCACCCCTCGAATTCGCTGTTGTGTTCTACCCGAATGCGCCCTCTCCGCCGTTTGGTTAGGGTTTTCACAAATAACTTGCTTTGGACCTCCGCCTTGTCCACACCCACATCCACCACGATCACGTCCACCTCCACCTCCACCATGATTCAGCATCCCGTGTCCATGTCTACCTCCATCTCCTCTACGAGCTCGCCCAGCTTCAAACGGAAATCGTATGCACAAGATGTGCCCTTGAAAGGATAAACGGCAACATCGATTCTTGAATGAGCAGGAGTGGTAGGATACGAGGGAAGGAGAAGTGTCTATGGAGACCTGGATGTGTTTGAAGTCGAGCACCGGGGAAAAGATAGGCTTGGATTCAGGTGTATGAATGTTGATTTTGGAGGGCGAGAGGGGCCATATGTCCAAATTCTCCTTCACTCGTAGTTAGTCTCCACATACTTAATGGTGAATGTGATGAATGAAATACATACAAAAGCAAGACTCCGGAGCTATTCCCTCTCCTCCCCATCCACGGTACTTCATTAATGTGCCGCAGGGATGTTGGCCTATCTTCGTTGGACAGAGACTTCTGGTCTCCTCCTCCTAGACCATTCGCAAGAGCCACAATTCGTAGAGCTAGAGAGAAGAAGAGAAAAAAGCGGACATGAGTTGGGAATTGACCTCGTATAGCGAGAATTGGGTGTCGGAGAGTGTAGAGCGGGTAGATGAGAGATCATTGAGGGGAGACTTGTATTCACATTCTAGGATTTCATGGGCGGAGTCGACGGAGAGGAGTTGCGTGAGGAGAGATTTGGAGTGTTGAGTCTGAGATACGCATATTAGCATTCAACAGCTTGCAAGGAGAACACATATGCGTCCAAGAGAAGTAAATTACCAACTTACCTTCTCTGCCAATTCACAATACAGCCTCTTCACCTCTTCACCTCTCCCAGGGCACCAGAGCCAGCGAAGTCACCCTGGCTGCCGTCTCCTGCAATTGAAGTCCTATGTCGACATGAGGCGCGACTTGGAGCACGACTAGTTAGTGCATGCTCCAAAGGTGAATTCTGTAAAAAGTCCGATGGGATGTTCAAGGTTGGTAGAAAAGAGGCATCTGAGGCGAAAGGAGGCAGACGAATGAGGTCTTGGAAGCGACGATGTTTGAGACAGATGAAGAGGCGAAGTGAATGGGTCTTGGTCTGGGATATCTAAGAAGCGGGTTGGTTCAGAGACAGTGAAAGAAGAAAGGGAGAAGTACATACAGCTTCGTTCTGAGGGCGTTCAAGCAGTCTCTGCGGTATCCCACCTACAATCTTCCCCAAGTTTGCAACATCCCGCCACCACTTGGAATGTTGGTAAAATTCTATGCGATCCGAATCCTGGGCTGCTTCTCCCTCTCGCGTTGTTGCAAGAACTCGACAGGTCTCGGTTGTTGTTGCTGCTGCCCCTCTAGCTTCCCAGAAGTCGAAGCTTCGTGAACTTGATGCCGCCTTGGAGGGACTGCACAGTCATCTGCATCCTCTTCCTCGTCCCCCTCTTCCCGTCACAACGTTCACCATACCCTCTCCCTATTTTCCCGTGTTCACTCCACGTAGATAACGGCAGACAGCTACCTCCCCTCCCTCACTCGCTGGTCTACTGACAGTGCATGGACCTACTCCCTCATCTCGGGTATCTTCCTGCCGGCCATAGTGAAACATTGATATCTGCTCCCTGAAGTCCGGGAGTTCAGCAGGTGAGGTTCTCCACTTCGACAGGCTATGTGTTGGAGGAAGTGGGTGGTGTTGTCCGCAAGCCGCTGGTGCCAGTGTGCGCCAGATCAAACCAAAACCGAGGTTTAGGCATGTTGCTTATTGCTGTGCGTCGGTTGCGACCGTGACACAGCGGAAGTTATATGGCCCAAGAATCCAGGAGTTGGGATCACTAGGAGTATGGAGTCAAACAGAGGGTGAAGCAGTGAGAGGCATTGAAGCTGAAGGTCGGAGGAGTAGTTGAGGAGAAGCAACAATTCGAATTCGGTGCAAATGTCCACGTGATCAAACATTCAAACTTAAAGTCATCTAAGCGACGCTGACAAGTCTTTGCATCTTCTCATTTTATACATACCCTCTCATGTTGTAATCCTTTCGTTCTTCGGAAAATACGGTCGACATACAAGACGTCAAAACAGCGATTTGAAGATTGACACTACACTAAACCCTGGGCTTCAGCTTCAAATGCAGCACAGTGATCTTTTCCTTGTCAGCGTGTTCACCACCCTCACGACTACTCAACGCTCGATATATCACATCATGATCTTCGTTTTCTGCTGGGAGGGGCTCTTGCTTGAAGGTGATGAAATACTGAGAGTATGGTTAGTCATCTAAATCTTGGTACATTCTTGATTCGAAGAGATATCAATTAATAACCTGCAGGTGAACGACATCCTCATGTATACTGTTCGTCCGTGTGTCATGCTTGATTAATTGATTCTTTACACTAATTAGCATTAAACATGCGCAGGAAGGCCAGATGCATACCATATCTTTGCTACATGTCCTCAGCCTCACACCTAACCTCGATCATCCTCAATAACTCCGAGTTATAGCCTCGCTTTCATGGACTACAGCTCCCTGCACGCCCTTGTCCACCTAGTGCACCACTGTGGCCTCGCTTTTGTCATGGTTGGTGACTCCGGATCCAGTTATAATATATTCTTACAGTCCAACGTTCGGTTATTAGATATGTATCTCGTCATTCTCAACATGCTTACATTCAACCCATGACCACAACTCTAACATGAATGATAGCTGCGTTTCAGTACTTCAGTCGATCAGAGAAGCCCAATAGAATGATGAAATCCTGAGGCTTTCTGTATGTATGCTCCCTTGCTCACAAAGATTCTGATAATGAATCTGTCACATTTACTATCAACCAGTATACTATTTAGATTAGCGATACCGTCATGGATACAATTCGTCGATGGTGCATGTGTGATCTTCCTATTTTTACTGTAATTAGTACTAATTAGTACAGCTTAAGTCTACAGTATCTATTTTTTCACCGTTATATGCTAATATGCTATCGCTCAAGATGACACCGTCATGAATACAATTGGTGGATGGTGTGTGTCAATGCTCAGAGTTTCCTCCATCAGCTTCATTACATGCCCCATGTTTTATGTTTTCGTTACGGTTCATCCTGTTTCCACAATTTTTTCCGAAGATACACCTACTTATTTTGGTCATAGAATGCTGTTCTCGCTGTTATATATATCACTGTGGTGTATTAATGTAACATTGCGCAGTTCATTAATTTGATTCACTCCGAGTCGTATACATGTGGAGGATGCATGCAAGCACAATGTAGAATACATAAAAGATATTGTTCTGCCTCGTACACAACATCTCCTCCCCCTACTATATGTCCACCGTTTCTTGTCATTGTTCAAAATGCACCGCAAAATTCGGTTCGCAAGGAAAATCCCTTAAAATTAGGACTGTACAAAAACATTTGCATGCCGACCGGCAACATCTCGAAGAACTTCAACATCGGGAAGGCCTTTCTTCAAGCAATCCGCAGATTGAATTTTATCAACACGTCATCTTGAAAACCCAGGCTAGCCTTAGACCCGAAAGCACCGCCGGAACGAGTTCTGATGTCCCAACTGGTGAGTTGACTGGATTATCATGTTCTTGAAGGCGTAGTAACAATAATTAATTCCGCAAGTTGATCTGGATTCCTCGTCTAATACCAGAGAGCAAATATATAATGCTGAACCTGAAATAGACTTGCCACTTGTTGATGCATTGCAAGAACGAGAACATGAAGATATAAATATGCTACGCGAAAACGAAGTGATATATGAACCAGCTGGAAATACTGCCTCCAATCTGGTACATGATATACAAGAAGATGATTTATCCACTGAAGACGAACTTGAGGAAATCATAATGTGGCCTAGCGGCTCGTCAGAATCATCGGACACAGATTCTGAAGTGGACGATGCACTGGACAATACTCAAGACCCCATGGCAGAAGACGAAGAAATTGTGTATACAATGTGGAAAGCACAACATGCTGCCAATGAGACTGAACATAATAATTCCAGGAACAATAACCCAGTCCCACAGGTCGTTAAAGACTTGCGAGCGGAATTACTAGGAAATTACAAATGCCCGCCAAATCCAGAACCAATGCCTGCGCAGAGACCACTCACAGAGGAGGAAAGCCTAAGTCTACAACACTACATCGCATGGAGAAAGTCAAATGGCACTGTTAAAGCTTATGAACTTCATGCCGCTGTACTCCGAAACGCAACGCAAAAACATATATATTCATTGCATATGGTGCGAAAACTTGCAAGAACTTTGACATCATTCCAAGCCAAAAAGAGGGATATGTGTCCCAGAAGTTGTATTGCTTATACAGGCACCCATAAAGATCTAAAGTCGTGTCCATACAAACACAAAAAGCATGGAGTATGCAATGAGCCTAGATACCGATATACTTCGACTGGTAAAGAAATACCAAGAGCTCAGGTTTCAATACTTCCGGTAAAAGACACTATAAAGGCTATGTTCAGTGACACGGAAACTGCAGAAGCCCTTCGATACAGGGACAGATGTTTAAAGGCTGCTCTGCATCTAGTTGGATCTGCAGTTTATTCTGACTATGGTAATTCTGTGATTCACCGCATACAACATGAGCACATGGGTCTATTCCGCGATTCAAGAGATGTGGCATTTGCTTTATCAACTGACGGCGCGCAGCTCACACTAAAGAAGAAATCTAACACATGGGTTCTGATCTTGATAATACTAAATTTACCACCTCAGATGCGATATAAATCGAAAAACATCATCATAAATCTTGCGATTCCAGGTCCAAATTCCCCAGCCGATGTCGAGTCATTTTTATGGCCCTTATTTGAAGAGATGGCGGAAGGGAGTGAAGGCCTTTGGATGAGAGATGCAGTGGAAGATGCACAGTTTATCGAAAGGATGTATATAAGCGCATTGTTGGGTGATATGCTTGGATCAGCAAAGATCAACGGCATGGCAGGCCACACTGCATTACATGGAGACCGCTTTTCAATGGTTCAAGGAGCAAAAAATAGTATAGGTACTGGTGCGAAGGCACAGTACTACCCAATATCCCCACCAATGAGCGAAATATATAATCCCAGTCGCCCTAAGTATGATCTCAAGAATCTACCAATGCGTACACATGACCTATTCTGGCAAACTATAGAAAAACTAAGCAAACCATTGACCAAGGCACAGAGGGCAGCCATTGTCAAAGCCACTGGTGTATCAAAACTTCCTGTATGTGCCGCAGGTGAAGCCTATCTAAGTCCAAGTGGAGCCCTTTATGATCCTTTCCATCTCTACTATGAGAATTGTGGGTCGTTTCAATGGGACATATGGGTTACCTTCAGTAGTCCGGATGAAATTGTGCACATTAAAGAAGAAACGGCACGCGAGATGGGCCAACTTGTTGCAGAAGCAAATAAAACCTTACCACCTGCATTTTGTGGGATCATCCGAGACCCATATTTGAAACGTCAGAGCCAATTTAAAATATATGAGTGGATGGGTGTTATACATTGGTACATAATTCCAATCGGCATTGAGCTCAACATTGATATAAGATTTCTGGATAACTTTTCCAAATTTGTTTACATTGTCAAATATTCAATGGAACAGAAAGGCAGGACAGACAAGGATTTGGAAGAACTCCATCTCGTTATTGAAGAGTTTCTAACTGAGTTTGAAAAGTTATACATTGATGAAGATCCTTCAAAAATAAATCGCGCAAGATTGTGTATTTTCCAATTGATTCATGTTCCTCAACATATCCGCTGGAATGGCTCAGTTAGAATTGGCTCACAGGCTACTATGGAAAGGACAATTGGTGAATTAGGCAGAAAGATTCGCTCGCAGAGATTTCCTTTCACAAATTTATCAAATATTATATATGAGATGGAGCTCCAAAGGATCTTAACGCTTTATTATCCAGAGTTAGATCTTGAGAAAGTTCGGCTAGCTGCCAAACAGGGTCCTGAACCGGGCATACTGAAGCTTACCCAGAGGCATTACATCACTAGGAAAGACAGAGAGCATGGAACCACTTTCCAGAAACAAGTATCAGTACTGGAACAATGGTGCATGCAACATAGCCTAATTGATACCATCGACGACATTGAAGATACTACATCGTGGGGTTGCCTACACTTGAAAAATGGAACAACTTTAAGAAGTCATGCGAGTGAGTTAAGAAAAGAAGCACCTGCAAGATGCAGCAGGTGGTTTGAGGTATGCATGTCAATTCTTAGTATTATTTAGCGGGTAATGACCTTCACCGCATAGGCACACATTAAATCGGATAATGATGTACTAACTCCTATTTATGGGGAAGCATTAGGATTCTATCAAATGAAACTAAAAAACTCAATGGACACAAATGATAAATCCAACGGATTTATGGTATACCGGCCCATTGAGGGTGCTCACGAAGTTCTGCGGGTATCATTACGTGGAATTTGGAGTAATAAGATCGAGGTTTTGGATATATTATGTGTCGATGCTCTAATCGGAATTTGGGATAGTCCAAAGTCAGATTTTGTGTATATTCTTCAAAAACATGTAGGCCTAGATATGCTTTCGGACGAGGAGAGGGGAACAAACGAGGATGAAGGTGATGATGATTATACTGAGGAATCGTGAGGATTGGTTGATTAGATTGTACTTTACTTGAAATGATGCACCACATAGTTCAGATTTATTTCAAATTATAATATGACTTTGGTATGACCAACATCTTAGCATCACATGTCCTTTGCATGTCCTGTACCTGACTTGAGATATCAGTTAGTTTTCCATCAAACCCTTATATTAACCGAATGTATCGTCGTAGCTACTCATGCTTTGTGTATGCTGTTGCATGCACAATGTGTGATCCGGGCATGACCTAAATCCTTTTTCGTTTTTACAGAGGGGGACTACGGACTCTTCATGGCGTCCGAAGTTAAGCGCTTGACAGGAGCAGAAATGGCGGTTTCCTTGTGGCGTAGTGTTGAAGACAACTCCGTGAATTACCTCACGCTGCAACAAGAAGGGCTGTTGGCCACTACCAGGGATGGACTAGGCGTACAAGATTCGCTCGATGGTGTTTATACACGATTGGGTAGAGCCTTTGTGTTCCTTTGTACGATGCACACTCACATTGGATGCGTTAGTTGACTCGACCAACCCTGCAGCTCGGGAGCTTCTCTGTCAGTAGGTTGTCCTGAAGTAAACAATGTATATTGACACTGTTTGCACGGGGAAGCAGCTGAACGACAGTTACTTCTCTAAAGGTATTCATAATTTCTGGATGGATCAAGATGATGGTGGGTTGGAATCGCTCTTTTAAGCAGTGACGGACTCATATTGGTGTAGGTGGCACTTTAGGAGAGGCATTCGAAAACAGTATGCCCAACTTAACCCAGTCTTACAATCTTTCTTATAATCATGATAGATGGTCAAACGATCTCCTCAATTCCTTACGCACGATCCTTTCCGCAGTATTTCCTCGGGTCCTAAGAAAAGATAGGTAAAATGTATCCCTGGCTACATCAACAAGCCATCGAGGAGGGATTGTGCAATCTCACCAATACCCGTTCTTCTGACACATCCTGTCAATACATGTCTCTAACCCGCAGTACCTTTGCCGGTGGCCAGAGGTTCCGGTAAGTCGAAAGTTGCAGAAGGCCTTCTGCACCATGTCTGCACGGTGCAGATAGCGCCAAGATCTTCTGCAACTTCCTGAGATCTCCATCAGATCTCTGCACCATTCGTCACAGAGCGTGACATGGTCTCTGCAGCTTCCACTTCTGCTCTGCAACTGTTCTGCACCCGTCTTGGACCATCCACTGAGCTATTCCTGGCGTTATCTACTGCTTATAATGTAATCACTAGTAGATATACCATCTCTGGTTCATGGTTATATACTTATACAGCCTTATACATACTAGTTTGTTGTTCAAAAGGTGTTTTAACTTATATACTAAGTAGTGACATGGTTTGTCCGACTTTGCAAGTTTCCCTCCAGTCTCCAAATAATTTAACCCCTCCAGATTCATTTCAATGTTTCTAGCATTGTTTACCCCAACAACTTCGATCTAAGGTCTCCAAAATTGTTCAGACACGTCTAGTTTTGTTAAGGGACTCCAACTGTCAACATCGTCCCAACACTTCTAGCTTCGTTCTAGGGTCTCCAGCATTGTTCCAACGTCTCCCGCTTCCTCCTAGGGAACAGCACGGGTAACCCGCGGGTGTCTCGAGCCTCACCCGTACCCGTACCCGCCCAAACCCGTACCCGTGCACCCGCGGGTACAATTGGTAGCGGGTACTACGGGTCGCGGGTTACCCACGGGTTTTTGCATAAATCTTACTTACAGTTAAATAAAATCTATATCAATTCTACTGAGTACTTACTATACAACTAACAATGCAAATTTAAGAGTACTAAGACAAGTTTTGTACTGTACAAGAGAGAATGTAGTGGCTAGCCATGTATGTGCAGTATTCACTACTTAAACAATGCAGCTAGGACTGTTTCGATGTACCTAACGAAGTTAGGCAATTTCAGCGAAGCTAATGTAGGTAGAACGAAGGTTGGGGAAGGGAGACGAAGATAGGGCTGAGAGTGCGAAGCTGAGACACGAGGAATGAAGCAGCGGGTAGTGAGACGAAGTTATAACTGTTGAAACGAAGCCCAGAAAGGTGGAATGAGTTTGGGACAGGTAGAACGAAATTGGGGAAGGAAGGTGAAGTTGGGGTAGCTGTAATGAAACTTGGACAGGTAGAACGAAGCTGTGGATGTTTAAACGAAGCTGGGGCTGTTAGAACAAAGTTTGGGAGGATGAAACGAAGCAAGGGCTGGTAGGATGAAGCTGAGACATGTGGAACAAAGTTGGGGATAGTAAAGACGAAGTTACAGCTGT
>JASFCZ010000085.1:0-17323 GCA_036937155.1 Cyathus pygmaeus
AAAATACATATTCTAAATGTTAAGTACATCTGTTTGTACCATCTGCACAGCGATCATATTCTGTCCTGTCTGAGGTGTATCATCCTCAGCATACACATCAGGCACTCTCCCATCCCTGAGTAGCGTGTCTTGCACGGGAACTATAACTTCCTGCAGAACGAGTATGTCTGTGGGTTGAAGGACGTTTAGGACGAGCCCGAAGATGAGTTGACACGGAGCGTGCGATTGTGTGCACGTGGCGGGAGATGTGGGAGAGAGCCCTGCGCGTTAAGCAAGGGGATGGGTGTCCAGCGATCTGTGCTGTAGTTAACGTTGAAGGCGGATAGGGAACAGCTTTAGACATGCTGGTGTCGTTGGAAAGCGGGAGCGCGCGACGAGTGGTTAACCTACAGCCCTGTTACAGCCTACAGCCTACAAGGTAATCGAGATGCCGATATGCCGGTAGTCGGACCAAATGAAGCGTGAGATCTTTAGACGCCGTGCGGCATGAACGAGTGAGTGTGGTTTCCATACTACTATCACCTTCGTTTTCATCAGAGGTTCGTTTTTTCCCGCCGTACGGTGGCGGCGCCAAAAAACGAAGTAGAAATATCGCGTTGTTTTGAGAAAATAAAGCGACAGTTTTGTATGCTGTGAACTTTCTAAGATATATGTAAAATTTTGAGGCTGATCGAGAACCAGAATGTAGGGGAATGTCGCAAAAACGAACCTCTGATAAAAATGAAAGTTGTGATTGGTGATAGTACAGCATACTACACGCCTATTTTTGGTTATGTTAGTGCAGTCAACGTGCCGTGTGTATTGTCTTCCAAGACCTTTCACTTCTGGGAACGTATGGTGTTTTCTTGGTAAGTTCGCTTTTTTGTCGTGGCCTGTGGATTCAGTTGGGATTCAGTGTTGGCAAGTTCACCGTCAGGTCATGATGGATTCAGTGTTGGCTCAGCGCTAATGTAAACGCCCATAATTGCGCCCACAGCGACAAATTTTCAACCTTCCATTCCAGAAACTGTAACTTTTATCCACACAGATGGGACATCATTCACGGAGAATCACAAATGCACAGCAAATCATAATACGACGTAACTTCGTATAGTTATATACCTCATTTCGGTTCCTGAAGGTGAGCTTCGAACTACAAACGAAGCGCTTCGATCAAACGTCTATGCGCTGACGCAGCTTAGATCGAACACGATGTCTCCGTATACCAATAAAAGACTTCCGTGTTCCATGCGGAAGTCTGCAGAACTTTATTAATAGGAGAGATTTGTTAACACCTGACACGATCCATGGAGCTCATATATAATTGGAAGCGGCGCCTTTGATCATCAGTTGACAACGTAGAGGGGGTAGAACACGGGCTGAACGGTTTGTACAACTTCCATGAACGTATTTGATCATCACTTCGAATCAAAACCAATATGTACCCAAGCCCGTAATTCCACTTCCCTCACACGCTTCGGCCACCCTCCAACAATGTCAGCAAATATGAACAGGGATCATCCCAGTGAGGATGGAGCTGGTAAAGGCAAGCGCGGAATAAGATTCTGGGGGGTGTTCATTGCGATATCTGTTGCTGCGTTCACCTCTGCTTTGGATCTGGCGAGTATTATTTGATTGCTACAGCGCATATAATCAACTAACTTTAAACATAGACGGCCGTATCGACTGCTCTCCCGGTGATATCCAATGACCTACATGGCTCTCAGTTCATATGGGTGCCGTCGGCCTACGCACTGGCATCTACAGCCTTTCTCCCAACAAGTGGAGGACTCGCTCAGGTGAATATCTACAATAATACCTCAGTCTCGTTCATACTACAATATTCAATATACGTCTTCACAGGTATTCGGGAGACGGTCGGTGATGCTCGGAGGACTGTTTCTCTTCGCACTAGGCAGTGCCATGTGCGGAGCAGCACCGTCCATGAACTTCCTGATCGCAGCACGGAGTACGGATATTAGTTTCTTCATCTTCCATTGAAGGGTCTGATAAGATACCTTACCAGCTGTTCAAGGGCTGGGAGCGGGGGCCGTGACCTCACTGACCCAGATCATACTCTCCGACATCACTACTCTGCAAGAACGTGGGACCTTCAATTCATTCATCGCTCTGTGAGTACATTGTTCTACCCTAGCATCAAATAAAAACTAAAATGCCATCAGTGCATGGGCTGTAGCTTCGTTTAGCGGGCCTGTGGTCGGGGGAGGACTTGCTGACCATGGTGTATGGAGATGGCTATTCTGTAAAGTTCTCGACATAGTCTCTAAGGATGGTCAACTAATACATTCATAGATCTTAATATCTTTACTTCTGGTCTTTCGGCGGTGCTGGTCATGGTGTTCCTACGCCTTAAAACCCCGGAGGGTACCATTATGGAGAAATTGAAGAAAATGGATTGGCTGTAGGTTATAAGTTTCTTGTCATAGTTGCATCTTCGCTAACGTCGTCCTGTAGGGGAAACTTCATTTTCGTCGCAGCTGCGAGTTCTTGCATTATCGGCCTGACATGGGGAGGAGTTGTCTTTCCTTGGGGTTCTGCTAGAGTCCTTGTCCCTCTTGTGCTTGGTGTCTTGGGTTTAATCCTTTCTTTGTTCTACGAGGCCCGCGTATCAAAGCATCCGATTGTAAGTGATATATCCCTCCAGCTTGATTCCAGGATGTTTCTTTGTAGTTGACAATGAATACAGATACCGTTCTCTTTGATGTCCACAAGAACCGGCCTAAGTGGGTAAGCATTTTTATTCTCATTCGACTTTCAGGGTTACGCTTACCACATGGCGCAAGATATATACAAACGTTCATTACTGCTATTATACTCGTCTCTACTGTTTGTGAGTATAATGAATCCGATTTAAGTAAGATTACGCTAACATGCTTGTAGATTACATGCCAGTCTTTTTCCAGGCGTGCAAAGGAGTATCACCGATCAAGTCAGGGGTGTACCTTTTCGGCTTAGGCTTCATTATCACTCCTTGCAATATTGTCGCCGGAATAACGATATCGAAAACACAACATTATCGACCTCAGATTTGGTTTGGATGGGCTATTATGATGGTCGGCCTCGGACTTCTGAGTACGCTTCAGGCGGATGCCATAAAAGCGTCATTCATTGGGTATGAAGCGATCGTGGGAGTAGGCCTAGGGATAATGACCACCGCGACATACTTCCCCGTCCTAGCTCCTCTACCCCCCTCTGAGAACGCACATGCGCTGGCATTCTTTACGTTTGCTAGAAGCTTTGGGCAGGTAGGTAGTCACGCTATGCCATACGCACAAAGCCCTGATACTTATATAACTTTCTTTAGGTCTGGGGATTGACTATTGGTGCCTCCGCACTGCAGAATTATCTTTCCGATCACCTTCCGATTGATTTCCAGAAGACATTTCCGGGAGGTACTCCTGTGGCATATGCTGCCATCCCAGCCATCCGAACACTTCCTCCGGATACAGCTTTGGCCGTTCGGGAGGCGTTTGCGGGTGGGTTGTCAAGGATATGGGAAATTCTCATCGGAATCACTGGCCTGGGGCTTCTTGTTAGTCTGGCGATGAAGCATCTTCCTCTACATTCGACGGTTGATAAAAAGTGGGGAGTGGACGAAAGGGCAGAGGATGAAGCCGAGAAACCACTGCAAGACCTTTCGACTGGTGCGAAGTAGTAAATCGTATTATCCCATGGCTGTGCACATAAGTTTATCGACGTAAGGCGTATAAATTTCTAAATACTGAACCGTAGCGAGCGCCCGAAAATCCCAGCTATTCAGCTCAAAATCCTTTGTGGCATGTGACGTGAAACGGTCCAGTGTCTCGTACTTATACTGCTTGTGCTATGTCCTTTCTAAGATGTATACTATAAGTAGTATATATGTGATCAGTAGTTTGGTCTGAAAATATGTCTCTTACTCCGCGCTCTTTCTTCTCAAATTTGAATACCTACAGTATTGGCTTAGCATTTTTCTGTGATCAAGCGTGGATTCAAGCGTACGAAATTCCAGCTAAATTAGTCTCGTCACGCATCACGGAGCTTGAGCAAGAAGCGTGACAATGACAAGCACCCTATATTTTCGCGCCCTGAGGGCGCTAATACGTATGTACATTATTGGTTGTTAATTCCCAGAAACTGTCACACTCAACCTACCTCTCGTTTCTAAATGAGGTCCAAAAAAGGTGTCACGCTCCAACCCTCCATTGCATCCATAGAACTATACATGTACTCTACCAATTAAAATGGTGGGGTTTGCTTGGATTACGTTGTCGAGGCTCGAAAAACTGGCGCTGGCGCTGTGCGCCATGGCGTCATATCCGTTTTGAGGAATAGTCGCTGCGGGTGCACCATATGGCCTATATCCCTGGTCCCGATCAGTCACATCAGTGTCCTAATTGGCGATCTAACCAGACCACTGATCAATCAGTCGTATACGGTATGGGCCTTCTCATCGTAAAATGAAACACTTCCCACTCCCAATGGGATGCGACCTTATGGGCATCACTTCCCAAATTGATGCTGAGAAACACTTAAACATGTATATGCCTTATTAAGACTGAATAATATACTTGTTTCGCAGCTTTCATCAATGATTTCATCATCTGGCTATTATTGTCAAATTCACCTAGCAAATGGTGCTTGTTCCGAATTCAATGCTACCCGGGAGGTAGGCTGGACATCACCCCACACTAACTGTAATCGTTGATAACGGATCCAGGAAATGAAGTTTTATTCGGAAAGGCATATATAGTGCACCTTGCTATGATGAAAGTCGAAGTTCTCTGACATGTCAACACCTGCAAGCCTTCCCTTGGCGTCAATATGGGCATCTCGCTATATACCAGGTGACTAGGAAAATAACAATCCTTTTTTCTCATTTACTAACGTGTGCTAGCCATGGCTGCTTCGGTACTGATTTGGGATCATATAATCACTCTCAGCAAAGAAATTGAATATATTTGGTTGAACAAGGAAGTCCGCATACGTTCGAAGATCATTTTTGGTACAAACAGGTATGCGTCTGCGTTCATGATAGTGTATATGGCATATGGTAAGTGACCATATTGACTATGTGTTTAACTTGAATCATACATAATATTTGTAAGCTTTTAGCGGGTCAAAGAGCCTTCACCTTTCTGACTCCGTAGGTTTTCCTCCTTACACGTCCTTGGCTTCATTTAGCATTTCTGACATCAATTACTAGGGGAAAGTTTTACTCATTCATACCAGCTATACAATAACGTAACAGTTTATCGCTTACAGTTGCCGAACTTTCATATGGATTTTTGCATCGTTCTCTGCAATATTTGTTTCAATATCCCATTGTGAGCTTATATTAATTTTTCAATTGTTCCGCAGTTGTAACTGTCACTTTAAAGTCGTGATTATCCTACGTATATATACCTTGTGGGACAAGAGAAAGAAAATAGCCTATCTTTTGGTCGGGGGTTTCTGTGTGGCAATAACTGTGACCTCAGCATTCACTATCTTGACGGCTCATGATTTACAGCGTAGGTCGCCATAGTTTATTGCCTTACCCGAGCTGATAAGGACTCGGTATAATTTTTAAGCATTCATGGAGTTCAATCCATTCCTTCATACATGCGCAATAGGAGGGGGCTACGTTCCTTGGGCTTTATCCGTCGCACTTGGATCTACGGTATAAAACATGAACTTCCTCCCTGAAACTAAATCCTGATATACTTTATTAGTCGTTATTTGATTTGTTCATAGTGATTATGGTCACTTTCAACGTTTTAGATAAACCTCGCAGAAACCACGTAAAAGTGCTACATGAACTTCAACGTGATGGCTTTTTAATGTTCTTGGTAGGTTTTTGTACAACTAAGTCACACCAGTACTCACAACTTCACGACAGGGTCTTTTCTGTAAGTAAACATTTCCAAATCAATTATATAATGCTTTAACAAACGCTTCATATAGTCATGCGATTAGCAGACGTTCTAATGACTCTCCTGGGAAATGTAAGCACCTCTGTTGCGATGTGTATGTTAACAGGCATTGACATCTACTTTAAGTCGTCGAACTTCTACGTTCTCGTTTCGTGAGTTTTTATGAATCATATATACTGTTTTCTAATGGACATCTTGCTGAATTTATTAGAGCTGCTTGGGGACTTTGCTCGGTGGCCAATTCAAGGCTCCACATCAGAGTTGAGGGTCTGAGACTTTATCAACCACCCGGAATGAACATCCTTTAGGCCACCCACGGTATCACTGGAGAGTTTTAAGTGGTCATGTATTTAAATTCTGTAGTCACTGTGGATGCATTGTAATAAAATAGTAAACGCTAGCATGTACTGTACTTAAATTAGCTACATCTTTATGTGACATTGGAGACTGCTGTAAACTTGCAAAGTTATGTATTGTTCAAACAGAGGGGAAAGTATCAATTATTTAGTGTACTGAAGCATGAAACCCTGCCGCCAGAGGATACCCAGAATCCCTCGAACATGTTTTTACATATTACTTCAGAGTACTAGCCAACCACCAATGTGATAAGTATGGTATATTTATCCTAGGTCATCACGGGCAAAGTCATTGATTCATCTAGTGTACTTATCATTGGTCACCACACCACCAGTGACATACACTAAATTAGCAAGGATAGTAGGTTGATATATCAATGATCAACTCATGATCAACTATCCTAACATCATGTGGCGAAACCCTGTCAGTGGATACCCAAAGGAGTCCTTCAAACCCGGTAATACATGTTACTTCAAAATACCACCAATGTGATATGGTATATTTATTACACCTAAATTATCATGGATCCCTTGGGATTGCCATGCATCAAGTGTACTTATCATTGGTCGATCGATGCGACATACACTAACTTAGCAAGGATCGTAGGTTGATATATCAATGATTCGTTAACTGCAATGGCAACTAAATATATGTACGGTAACGAACTATCCCTATCCTCGCAAGTTGTATCATGTGGTAGTATAATATTCTGGTTCTGGTTTGGACATGATGATGAACACGTTAATAATAAACAACACCACTGAGATGTACATACTCAAGTATCGATCAACATAATTGGAGTGCACAAGTTGATCTGAGATTCGTAGAAAATTGAGGTCAGGAGCTCATGGGCAATTGAGCCAGGGTTTCGCCTCGTCTCGGGCGCGGCGGTAGTGTACTGTGTCCGTGACTTCCGCGGGACAGCTTCGAGCGTTTCCCAATGAATTCAAACATATTCAAACTTGACCATTACAACTTGGTTACAACTCCCGAATTGACTCCGAGGCTTGCCCAGCTTGCCCCTTCTTATGTAGGCCATTAGAATAGAGCGTATTTGCAGCCGCATTTCAGCGAGTTTCCAACGAATGAGATGACTTAGGCTATTTTTGAATGAGGAGCAATGCCGGGTTTCAGGCCTTCCCTGGCTCCGAGCTCGGCGCCTGTCGGTAATATGGCGCCAACCAAGACGCTGACAATTTTGTCTGATTTAGTTTTTGAACTTTTTAGACCCAAAATGTCTGAATCGGATCAAGCCTACGCCTTCTGGGGCGCCGAAAATGTCTGAAAGTTGGGATCAGGCGTCTAAAATTCGCCAAAAAAATCTCTGTCCACATCAATTTCCACAAATTTTCCTTGATTTTCCCGCGAAATGTCTGCATGTCTGATCAACCATTTTCGTGATTTTTGCCCTCAAAATGTCTGATTTGGATCAAGCCGTGCGGCCTGACGGCCGCCAAAATGTCTGAATTGGGATCAGGCTTTCATAGGCATTATCGGGGGTCCTGCGGTGACATCGCCATTGCATCGCCAAATGACCTCCAGCTTTATTGTGATTCGTACATTTACCATATAATTAGACACATACATATGTATACATGTATGACGAACAAGTATGTACTAGCGTTGTGTAGCGGTGCAACAGCGCCCTGCAAGAATTTAGCAAGAATGAACGAAAGTTTGTGCATGGTCCCTTCAATACTTCAATACTACTTATGTACCAGTAAATACTTTCCATGATCATTCATGGATCTGATACTTTTAAAGGCCATTACGCATATGAATCAAAGACCTTGTGAAGTGCACTCGAAACTGCTTGAAATGGAATCTGCGAGAGCGTTGTATTTGGTTCTATATCTGAAATTGATAATCAATGCAGGTGTATTGCATATAAGCTACTGTACAGTGCAAATAATGTAAGCTAAAGATGAAGCAATGTCAAGCAACAGAATAGGATCAGGTAACTGGGGACCTCGCAGCAGGAGACAGGATACACGAACTGCGGGAGACCTCCAGCGTAAGACGACACAGCGGGAGATGAGGCCTCACATGAGACGAGGTGCGGTAGACGACACATGATAGTGCGAAACGTCGCAGCGGGAGACCAGATGAGGCAGCAAGGCGAGACAGTAGGTGGCGAGGCACAGAGAGGCGAGTCCAGGGAAACGACACACGGGGAGACAAACGACGATACACAGCCGCAACCACGAGACGTAGGCGGCAGCATCAAGTTATCCACGTTGATGCGCGCGACAGTTGTTGGTGGCGATATAAGCTTACTCTTTCATTAGTTTGGGAAGTGGCGGGGGTAGAGGCATTGACGGGCGAGCAGTCGGGGTTGGTAACGTTTGGTGTGCGGCTGTTGAATCAACGCGTTGTATTGACCTGTGCAACGGCTGTATGCCACGGGTTGGGATCTTGCATGCAACGTTAGACACGGTATATGAAAAACACATAAGAACGACAACACCGTACAATCGCAGCTCGCGTTCTTCCCCCCATCCTTCATCTCAAACGCGGCGACGCCTGCAGTGGTGTTGGTTGACTTGGCCTGGCAATTGGGTGTGCTGGCGTGTCGTAGTGGTCGAAACGTCGTGGTCGACGCGCTTGACGATGCTTAGAGCTAGGCTTGTGGTTTGTCGTACACGTTGAGGGCTCTATGTAAGCGTTGAGACGGCGGGTAACCTAAGCTGGTGGATGAGGGATACTTGGGGCGGGGTGCTGGCCGGTGCTGGTGGTCGTGGAGTAGGTGCGTGTGCTGGCGAGTATACGCGTATGATGATGCTGGGGGCTGGTCTGGGTGTATCGTACATACTCATTGAAGAGTACGGACTGGCGGTTATGCTGGGTGCGTAGTTTAAAGACGCGGTGGCATGCTTGTTGTGGTCGACGAGGTATTATCCAGGATTTTGAGGGGCGTGTTGGTGAGACGTGTCACGTAGTGTCGTGGTCGGCTTGTTTGATGACGCTGGTGCCAGGGGGCTGGTGGAAGAGCGGCACTTGGGGTCGGTCATACTAAACGCGGAACTGGAGAAGACGGTGGGCAAGCGGTGGGTGCTGGTGCAGATGTAGGGGACGCGTCGTATGCCTAACTATTTCGTCGTGGTAGCACGGCACAACATGCTGCAGGTATGGACCTGTACAACATTAGACAGAGAAAAAAACGAAAAGAGCCACTAAATTCTCACCGTTCTTTTACAGCTTACTCTCCTCTCCCGAATCGTTCCTTCGTATTGAGCGTTGCTGAGCCCGTGGGTTGCTTGGCGTCTGGGACCCGGAGCTGGCGTTAGCAGTCGACCTGGATGTTGGTTGTCCCGGTGTGAGTCGTTTGTCTAGGATGCTGGAGTTCGGTACGAAAATGTAGCAAGTTGGATAGAGTGAGGCGGCACGAGGATGTGAAGAGGGAGCGTGATGATGGGAGGGGAGGGAAGGATGATGGTGGTCGATACCATCGATGAACACAGACAAACGTTGCCATCGTTGCACATTCCCACGGCTCGCTCGCTGGCATTTGTGTATTGGGCTGCCATGTCGTATACATACAAGATGATCTACTTAGTGTTTACCTTTCCACAACGAATTCTTGGTTAATTGGTTATGTGTAACCTCAAGCGCCGTGACACATGTCGCCGCGAATGTCAATCATATGTGCAATACATGTTTAGATTTGGTTAGGAATGTACAATGACAACATCGACGTCTTGGTGTTTTGTTGCGGCGCGTTAACCGTTGCGCGTAACGGGTGAACTTTTGCGGTGGACAATGGAAATATTTATCATAGCCAGATGATTCATGACCCCCCGGATCGCAAACATAGCAAGAATACATAATAGTATCTACCACAATAACATTAAACCGCTCGCTACACAGTGCCATGACGGCTTCAGGGCTTTCAATCCATATACAGCACCAAGTCCTCAGAAGGATCCATCCCCGGTGGTTGGTAAAACCGTAGACTCTCTATACGCATATGAAGCCTAGCATTGGCCATCGCACAAAGTGCCCAAACCGTACTGAAATGACCTAAATAACAAAGAATTATTAAAAGTGAGAAAAGAACTCACGAAAGCAGGATATAGAAGTTGGAAGACTGAAGGATGGCGACTTCATAAGTAACCTTTGTAGAAGTTATGAACGACTTACATTTCCAAGGAGTGACATCAACAAATTTGCCAGCCGGAAAACTATAACAAGACTTAATGTGTATCCAAGATTACATAGCCATCGTAAGACTCGCCAAATAATGCCTGTAGATAACGTCAATGAGACTCGACCAATTAAAATCAGTCTTCAACAGACATACCAAGAAAATTCGGAATCCGTCATGTTGAAGTTCTCGGAGAACTTTGACGTGCGTCGTTCTCGGCCGTTCCAAGACGTTTAAGATAACCATGCCCAAGATAAATAGGTCGAAAAGTGACTGTTTGGATATGTCGGTCAACGGTTGCAGTTGAAACTAATATAAAAATTACCGTAGAGCCTAATGCCACTGATAAAGCCCTTGGAACGAAGTTCTCCCCGATAACGCAAGCGTGAAGTACTGGACTAAAGTGCATGTGGGCTTGCGCAAGCTTTCATAACACAGTATATAAGCGGAAGTAATGGACTCACATTGTAAATCGTGCGCTGTGAGAATGGTGAACGCCGACGTGATTGAGATGGCGACCGAGAATGCCGCGATAAGTACGTAGGCAATGTTGCGACGTTTGTCCCACAGCGTATATATACGAAGGATGATGAAGACTAAAGAACGTTGAAAATGGTTAGCAGCTTCTACTGGGACTGGTAGGAAGGACACACAGTGAGAAATGGTGACGAATATTGCAGAGAACGTAGCGAAAATCCAGGTGAAAACCCCACATCTACCAGTAGATCAATCAATCGAATCACAATCGGATATAATGGAGCGTACGCCTAATGAAAAATAACGTTGTCAGCATTAAAATAAATATGCGAGCGATAATCCTCACCGAGTCACTCATTCTGTGATGAATGGTTCCGCTAAAGACTGGATCGTGCAATAATGTCAAACCTTTGGATTTCAGTGAATAGAATCAACATACCGTACGCCATGTACAGTATCATGACGTCTGACGCATATCTGTTCGTGGCGAACAACACCTTAGACCTGAAACGTATCTTCCTGTTCAGCCAAATGAACTGAACTTCATCCCCTATAGTCAGTATATGATCCCATAGCAGGACGGACACAGCGATGGCTGGAATAAGAGTCAATGAAGTGCCTCAGTATTATGATGGGTATGTCTAACTACCTGGGAGATAACGGGAAGCCCAAATTGACGCCACAGGGAGTTCGGTGTTCGTAGCCATGGCTGGCAGGAACAAGGACCACTGCTACCTAAAAGTTTTATACTCTCTCCAAGGTACTACTAGTTGGCTCGTTAACGTTGCATGTGTGGGCTTCCAAAATGTTGGTATTGTGGGTGTTTTTGTGGTGTCTGATAACTGTGGGCGGTTCCCATAAGGATTTCTGATTAAAAATAACGAAGAATGGAAACCAGAGTTCGTTCGTTGATGTCGCTGATAGTTAACGCAAACATGACGGCTGGTAGAGGATAACTGCTATCAGGTGCATTGATCGGTCTTGGTCCTTGGATCGCTGATTCTGGTAAGGTGTTTCAAGAATCAAGACAAGCTACTTATTTGGGTACTTCTTCCTGATAAGTCGCCTCAGCATCATTCGATGGTGCCAAAACTGAGCCACAGTATTGGTAGGTCTGACGGGGATCCCACTGCCTATATGTGGCGGGGCGTTCGCGCGTCAAGGCGTTCTAATTAACTATGTATAGGTCACTCTCGTTATCAGATATAATCATATATGTAATGATCATATCGCATCGTACGGTCATCTATGTGGATTACTCTTCGGAGCTGTGAAATTCAAGTGCATTCCGCATTATTATTATCGTAACCACCGGTCAGCTCCCGTTTTGAAAAGGGTGTCAGGACTCAGATCACGAATGATAACATCAACTAAAGGATAGGACACAGATCTGGACTAAGTACGACATCAACGGTCAACCGATTAGAGATGACGACGAAGGTGAGATATAAATAGTCATCCCCGGTCCCCTATTGCTTACAGCCTCAGACTCCGGCCATCCAAATTTCTAGTCTGGAGTCTAGTCGGGGTTGTTAAGTTATGATCAGCATGACGGTTCGAAATTGGATGTGATGGTCATGGACCCTCATTCCGTTACGGCCTCCTATACACATCATACTTATCATCGTGAGATAGCGTGAGATATATGCTAGTTATCCACATGTTCCCACCGTAATATAGTACTTGTTCGATCTTGCCAACGTGAGTCGTGACACAAATCCCGAGATTCGAGAAGGGTCGGCAAGAATCGGACGCCTTCTGCTGGAAGTATGTGCTTGGGTGATTCTTAAATAATATGTGGTAGGAAATGGCACAACTTTTCCTGAGGCTGAGATATCATTCGCCAGTCCATTGCAGTTATAACTATATAGACGACAAAGAGTTTTCCGTAAATTCATAGGCTATTTCGCACATCATGAGGATGTCAAAAGTTGTCAAAAAATGACTTTCTCAACCAAGGGGGTGTCATGAAAAAAAATTTACACCGGGGGTCGGATTTTTTTCTAAGCCCATAGCGGTGACCCTCCCTCCGTATATGACGTCATTTTTAGTCACGTAACACACTAAATCTCTGTCAATTTCAAATCTCGATGTGAACTTTGGCCCATATTTCAATGTTTCAATGCTTGGGACTGCTCAATGGAAGTTCAAATGTTCAATGTTCATTCGAGTTCATCAACTATCAAGTGCTACACTGCTAACAGGCTTTAGCCCCTCATGAAACATTATTTACTCCCACAATTCATCTTCAACTTTGCTGTAGATCCCTGTAGTACTTATGCTCACTTGGTTTCAGAGCCAATTCAGAGCTACCATGTACTTTGCATTTACCAGTGTCAATCAGTAAGTTGTCGGTAACAAATTGACAACAACCATCCTGCATTGGTCATGTCACATGTGTTATCTACAAGTTATCTACGAACTGCGGTTGACATTTAACATCCGGAACTTTAACTGCAGGCTATTCGGCCAGCAAAATGTTCGAAAAATGTTGTGGGAACGTAGTTTCCCGCGCCCATACCCGCCATCAGCGCGCACATTCGCCTTCAGCTCGTAACCGCGGATCCCATTTCTATATATAAATAAATGTTGCTTAAGTATTTAAGATGTTAAAGCTTAGTGGTTTGAAGTGTAGGTGTCAAGCTTGCTTAACTGCGAGAGGTCTGGCGTTCGACCCTGCTGAAAGTCCTTTTGTTTTTATTTCATTGTTGCTGATGGTACAGTACCATCTGCATACTTTATCATTTATCTATTGAGATATGAAATGTCCAAAATAACTTTTAAGCACCTGCGGCTCTCAATGCTACTTGTAAGCATGAGCCTGCATGGGTATATAATTAATGCAAGAATGACGGCTTCCCAGAATTTACGCTTCAGTACCATCTCGACGCTGCCAGCAATATTCTACGATCAATGATATATACCGTCCCCACCTCATGTGCATTGTACCCAGTGCCGTGAAAGAGTATAGGATCACCCGACACTCAACACTCATGAAACATACTTACATAATCGGACAAAGCTAAGATGTGTTCTAATTTCTTTGTGCTTCGTTTGTGCTTCATGAATTGTGGTCAGAATTGATACGTGAATAAATGAGTGTAAAGAGACGCACAAAGGTTTTTAGAGAAATTAGTTGCCAGAATTACGCAGCCCCACTTCCACATCACTTTCATTAACTGTGCATCAGGGACTATATTGAGTGATGCAAGTGTAGTAATCGCTGATGATAGGAAGCTCATCATCATGTACGCGAGGATGAGAAGCGGGTACTTCATCAACCTCCTCCGGAAAAGTTCTAGCCTGTTGTATCACATTAACTATCATTTTTGTGGCTCGAGTTGCGCACACTAGACAGTAACAGACGACAGAGCGAAATATAATAAACTTCAAAAATGTTCGCAACCTCAGGATGGAACTTCAGACCTGGCCCAACAAACGACGAAGTCTCACGAAACTTAGTGTGTTACCGTTACACCATAGTGAAATAAAGTATTTAACCCCTACGTATGTTACGACTCACAGGGGTAGCATATGGCGAACAATGTGCGCTGATGGCGGGGAATGGGTGCGGGAAATCACTTTCCCACAATACTTTTCGAACATTTTGCTGGCCGAATAGCCTGCAGTGCAACTTTACTTTCACATTTAAACAACATTTGAAGCATAGCACACTAGACCTACTCAGTAATAAACTACTTTAATTTACTTATTGTGATTCCATCATCACTCCCAGGTCCCAGGCTCGCTCTCAGCACAGTGTTTCTGCACCTGTATTTTCATATATCACAACAGATCACAACCCATCATGTTCTGAGTTCAATATTTAGACTTCCATACTTGTAATTTTCAACTTGTACTATCATCTGTGCTAGGAGCATAGTAGATAGTATGATAAATTGGGGCACAATACTTCAAATATAAGGTTGTAATGAAAGTACTTCATTATAGACCGAAGAATCCCTGCAAAATAGTATAATTCCATTATAATTTGACCTAATACAAACTACTAAAGATGATATTGTACCATTATTGACACTTTTTTATGAATTTCAAGTACAATTTTCCCTTGATTTTCCCCAAAACTTTACACTTTAGCCAAATTTAGCTCCCATGTAATGACCTCCAAAAATTTTCTAAAGCTCCGCCAGGCACCCTCCCTCCCTAGACCTCTGGTAGCAGATTGATCTCGTGACACCCCCTTGTTCTCAACTAGGCATTTTATAACAATGATTACTTAGTCTCGACTATGGAACCTCAACCAAATCTAAATATAGGTTAAGTACACCAGTATGCATGGGACCACAGAAATCCAAGTCGTAGTTGAGTCGTAGTCGAGTCGTACTACGACTCAACTACGACTTGACTACGACTCGAGCGGAGTTTGAAGTCGCATCAAAAGTCGTAAAAGTCGTAGTAACAACTCGAGTATAATTCTAAATAATAATACAATATTTATCATCTTGTTGCATATCTTGCAAGTTAATTAAGTTATCTTGAGTATTATTCCCACACTGCAACATCTGCCGACGTCTATATTGGGTAATTACCTTTTTCGACAACTCCGCTTGTTGTTGATGTGCTGATGGTGGGAGCATTCCGCTTCCTCCGTCATCGTGATGGACAGCGAGCACACATTTATGACATTTCTACCTCAATACTCAAGTATTTCCATCAAAATTTTTAGAATAATGTAGTTTATCTAATGATACTTATAAATCATGTACTTGATATATACTACATAGAACCCTCCTCATACATAAATTATTTAAAGTTTATGTACTTATCATACATGTGTGGTAGATGCACTATGACAATAAGTACCACAATAATCATTGTATAGAGAAAATAACCCACAGTTACTGTTATGTGAAGATTGAAAAAAAATCTGCTTATAGTTGAACAGGGAATTCCGAATAAGTGACATATGCAGCGGGCGGGAGACGACTTTGATTGAATCACGATAGACTTGTCACGTGACAACCATGTATGGGTGACAAATGCCGACGGTGTACCCTTGTGGCGGGTTGATAACCCGGAGCAATATTGAAATAATTGTACATAATATCAAAATTAACAAGACTTAATGCACTTACTAACAAAATTTACTGAACTTAAAATCATCAACTCGAGTTGGACTCGAGTACGACTTGACTTCTCTAAGTGCGACTCAAGTACGACTCAAGTACGACTCGAGTACGACTTGAGTATGACTTGAGTACAACTTGAGCATCTTGACAGCAACTTGACTATGACTCGACTACGACTCGAGTGCGACTCAAATGCGACTCGAGTGCGACTTGACTATGACTCAAGCGGAGTTTGAAACTTATGTCAAACTCTGGTGTATTGGGGTAATTTCACTTCTAATACAGTGCTGTACTACTTACATCATTACTATGTACTTAATATACGCAGAAACAATGTAGAAATATGTGTATTGAACTTAGTACTTACATACAAATGGAATAATTATTATCTAAAATTTAACTACGACGTGAGTACGACTCAAATACGACTCAAATACGACTTGTGTATGACTTGAGTCGGAGTTTGAAATTTGTGATTGCGACTTGGATTTCTGTATGCCCAGTATGCATGTAGGTTAATGCCGTTTTGCAACCGTTGTGGGCCCAACATCACATGCCCAAACGGCTCATCCATGTGTTCGCAACGTAGAAAGTTGTGTTACTATGGAAAGCCAGACAATCACGCTCAAGTCTCAGCGATGTCCGATGTTCGGCAGATCGGCTTCATCAGTTACCTCAGCTCACCCTAATAGACCCTGACTGTCATAACCCATACTCCCATTTTGGTAAATTCTTGACTACAAACCTGCTGTGCGGGGTTCTTCACAAAGGTCAATAGTTATGTAGTACATCATTTATACTAATAGATTAAGTACTTTAGTAACAGTTTAGTTTATGACAAGCTAGAGTCATGTACATTTGGAGGTCATCACACTGTCCCACGAGTTTAGGTGGAGTCCAGGTTAAATAATGTGGACTCCAGTGGACTCCATGGACTCTGTGGACTCCTCCTGGACTCCCTGTACCATAGTTGTATATGTTTTCTGTACTAATACCAGGTGGAGTCCATGGAATATCCTGGAGTCCACCCAGTTATATGGACTCAACCCGGACTCCATCCAGACTAACATATAAAACGGGGTTTGGACTCCATTAAATCCATAGACTCTAGGTGGACTCCAAGTAGCACTGGATACAACCTGTCTCTCTTACTTATATAAACCATAGGGCCGGCAAGCGGCAGGGCCCACTACCACTTTTGTTACTTATAGGCTATGTAGTAGTACTTATGTGTAGCTCTACCAACTTACCGTGTAGTAAATTTGAAGCTTTGTGGCTTCCAGATGGCTTCTCTAACTTAGTCAAGTCAAGGTTGTTCAAATGTTCACAGGCTGTATGTTGTTAGCTTAAAGTAATTGTAA
>JASFCZ010000086.1:0-17289 GCA_036937155.1 Cyathus pygmaeus
TGCTCTTTGAAACAAAACACTAATATATCTTTCAGGAGACATTAAGTACTCATGTATTCAATGGAAATTATGATATATTATCCTACAGAAGGTGCAATATATGTTTTTAAGCATGGATATCGCATTGTTCTGAAATGCGTCGCGCTTTAATGAGTCATGTGACAGGCGTGCGATACTTTTGGACGCCACTGTATATACCAATGAAGAACACCCATCCATTCATAGACTTTATATTGGCTCTGCCATTTCAAGAACGGGTCGTGTATGGGACCACAGAATGCCGGTGGTAGTGATGACATAGCATTTGCAACCAGCTGTCTGAATTCCTGAGCTTTGTCTTTGTCCAAATGAATGATATCATCGTCATTAGATTGTATCCATAGGATCCATATAAATACCCCACAGTTCTCATAGAATAGATGGAATGGATCCAATGGGAAGAAAGAGGGATGCAGAAATGCGAGGCTTGCGGCACATATTGATAAACATGATATACCAGTTCGCCTTTTAATTATTAGACAACCTCTTGCTGTCTTTGCAGAGAGTATCTGACTTATTGTTGTCCAATAATCTGACTCCTTACGCATAGGTAAATTAGATGGGTCATACTTCTCTGGTCGTTCTGGATTATATATGTCATTCTGTGGGGGATTGAGCAGGTAGTATTGTGCCTTTGCTCCTGGGTTTGTAGATGAACGAGCACCGCGAACCATTCTAAACCTATCTCCATATATGGCAGAATGGTCAGCCATGGAATTTAGTTTTGCAGACCGCAGCATATCACCCAGAGCCATAACAATGGATGCTCTAAAGACGAAGTATGAGATATCCATATACCTTCGCTAGCTGTCGCCAATTCTTCAAATAAAGGGTATAGAAATGATTCAATATCTCCTGGGGAGTTTGGACCAGGTGTTGCGAAATTAATAATAACATTGTTGGACTTGTATCGGATTTCAGCAGGCAGATTAAGAACTATAAGTATCATAAGCCATGTGTTTGATTGTTTTTTCATGGTCAACTGTGCCCCATCAGTCGATATGGCAAAAGCAATATCTCTCTCATCCTTAAATAACCCCATTTTCGTGTAGTGGTGCACATGTACATCAGAATTACCGAAGTCAGAATACCTCTGTTGATTGGACAGTCCGGAGGAAATGATCTTTAGAGCAGCCTGTAGACAGTTATCACGGTTTCGAATAAGTCTGGAGGTATCTACATTTGCAAACATTGCTTTAATTGATGCCATGATAGGTAGAATGGTGACCTGCACGCGGGGCTTTCGTATTTGTTTTCATTTTCCTGTTGTTTTGTACCGCTCAGCACCACATATCTGCTTATTTATCTCATATGGGCAAGTATCTAGCTCGCTGTAAATTCCTGTGTAAGCAATACAACTTCATGGGCACATATCGCGTTTAATTGGGCAGAAGTCTGTTAATTCCTCAGCCAGTTTGCGGTCTAAATAGCGCGAAAGTATTGTTTTCCTGGATGCTCCCTCGAGTATTTTAGCATGTGTACAGTATGCTGCAATGGTTCCATTTGTCTTTTGCCACCCTATGTAGTGTTCCAGAGTAAGTCTCTCAGAGTCTGTCAAAATCCGGGGAAGTAGTGGAATATCATCCGGTGGATTTAGAGGAAGTGAATAATCATTCAACAACTCTCTACATAGAGTTGTGATAGCTTCAGGTATATCATTGGAATCTTGAGTTCTTTCCACAGATGAATCAAATATGCCGTCAAAAATATTTGCTAAGTCTATGTCATGATCAATATTATCTTCGAGTGGGTGTTGTCCAGCAGATGATGTAATTGAGTTTGAATCATTATCCATCTCTCGTTCAGACTGGTTGTTTTCATCACTATCATTCTCCAACATGGATTGCATTCCATCAAGATACATATAAGAATCTTCTATATTCTTGTTGCTTGTTGCAGACCCCACATTGTCATTCTCAGGTAAGGGCTCTTCGGATTGCATGAGATCAACATCTATATCACTTCCAGAACCAGAGGTATTGATGTTGCCAATAGTTGGGATCATGTTGCTTGACTCAATTGTTCCATTTTCTTCTGGAAACAGCATCTCTGGATTACTTTGACCCACTTAATTAGTGAAGGTACATTAGATGATATTTCATTAATGGCAGTTAGATATACATACAGTTTCTCCTCTTCTCTCTAGTAGTTGATCTAAGCATCGCTTCGTTGGATAATATACAATTTTGTATGTGTTCAATTAACTCTTGTGACTTCCCCTGCCGAGTCAAAGTAATACATTCTTAAGATGGCCTTTTACTGTTCTTTTGTGTCTTTCAATGCCATCACATTCAGAACATTGGCACAGATAGGGCACAGCTTTGGATGCCATATTGTAAGTTGGTGGGATTTCCGGGGTATAGGGAGGGGGTTGGGGCCCAGGGGAGGTTATGTTTTAATTTTTGACATTCGTTCATTTATAGCATCCACTATATATACTCAAGTAGGCAATTGCCAGTTACTAATAGTTTTCTAGACATGTGTACTATGGGTGTAGTACATACTACGCCACAGATTGACTGTACAGAGCATGCGCACAGGCGGCATGATAGGTGTCTGATGCTATTATTAAAATAATATTTCATATCAGTGAAGCGGCACATATTAATTGGGGTAAAAATCGATAGCTGGTTCACTGTATATAACTAGCACGAGGTAACACTTCCTTTCAAATAGGTTTTCGATTGTTCAAGCCTGCCCGCTGGTCTGGTCTGTCCATACTCACGAAGGCCTCAACTACTTCCTATCGTCATTACCTATCTATATCTCACTCTTGTGATGAGCCCTTGTCTCACCATGGCAGATTCAGCCAATTGCCTGCCATACTCCAAGGTCAGATGGCATCCATGTATATTTAGGACATTTATGTCATTCAGAGCCTTTCACCCTTTGGATGAAGTTGCTAGAAGATGTTGAAGCAGGAATGAGATCTATGTGATATGTCATAGCATTGTTGTAAAGATCACATCTGCAACAGTCAATCCGATTGAAGTGTCTTCTGACATTGATGAGATCAATCTATTTATGAGATTGAAATAGAATCAATGATCAATTGTTGCTGAGTTCAATAGATCGACTGATATTAAGCATTAGGGTGAGCATCGGAGATAAGATAACATTTGCACATTGACTCCAATGTTGAATGTTCTCTATGTATCTCAAACTTATCTTCTTCTTGACTCTCTTGCACAGCAGCTTCACACCAGCTATCCATTATAAATATAATATTAGTATAAGACTTTCTACTAGAATCATTCGACTGCATCCGCGGCAGTCATGACAAGTTGACATCCCAGCGAGATGGAATGGGTCAGTCCAACCACCATGTCCTCTGATGTAGACAACATACTCATCTTCTTTTCCAACATTGAACCAGCAAAACACATATATCATATACTACATCATTGATAGATTGGTGCCCTCACCACGACTACAGCAACATTGCTGTGTCCTCTCACAAGGCGTCAACGAGTAGTCCATGTTGAACCCTCCACTTCCAGGCCAATGGCTGCTTCAGTTTAAGCACATCCACATCAATGATAGTACAGCACCTTCTTAGTACTTACCTTTCTAAAAAATGCTCACCTTTGTTGCTTGTATAAACTTCCTTGCCTCCCTCCCTCCTCGGGACCATCCTACCACCACCTTCCTCGCCATTTACTCTTATGTTCAGAATGCTCATTAGCGATAGGAATTGCTGGAGATGGGCATTATCGGGAGGATATGTCACCAATATGGACATTAATTGTATGTACAGTGTTTTGTTATGTTTATTTTCTTCCTCTTCCTCTATTCGTAAGACAATGACACTAACACACATAGTTTCTGACATGAACAGGAAAGCTTCCTTGACACCACACACATCCGATTTCTAACACATATCAACATCATATGGTATCTCCACACTGATAGTTCAAATGCCTCACACAGCTACGCCTTTCCATCCTTGGAGAGAAGTCTCTGTCTACCTATCCTCTACACATTGATGTCGACATCTCACCCAAACCACATTAACCACACCAGATAGCAGCTTCCTCTCTTGTGGCACACTAACTTATCGAATCTCCTTCGTCCAGACAGTCGGCACCTACTCCCTACAGCTCGATGGACACTTTCAAATTTGAAGTTGGGTGGACCGAGCTCGTGAACCTTTTCTGCTTTACCTTTTCCTGTCCCTGCCGTATCCTCACCTACATACAGAGAGCCTACGTGGGTGGTGAATTGCTAGGCGATGGTATTCTGGAATGGTGGGTCTATCTTCGGATGACATTGATGGGTGAGTAGGTGGGATGGGACGGTACCACATCGAACATTAGAATGGCGGATCCGCATTCGGATATCGATGACATGCGACACAACCACCCCAACAAACCTGGGCTGCATTCGACATTCCACAGCGTCTTGATCTTCCGACCAACCAACAGCCAGTCTTTCCTTCCCCCTACTACCCACGCTGTGCGGTCCTTACCTCTTCGCCCTCCTCAGCCCAGCTATCCTACTCCAAATTGCTGACCTTACTCGGTCCTTCCCTTCAAACCATCCGCGCTGTGCAGTCCATGCCACCACCACCTCCTCCTCCTCCACAGGCCCAACTATTGCAGTTCTTCTAGGACATTGAGCAAGGCATGATGGACAATTAGGCTGTATATTCCCTGCATCAGGCAGGATGTGTGATGGAGATAATAGATGTGTTAGCGAATTAGAAACTAGTGGCTTCCTCTCATAGGACTCACTAACCAAGTAATAGCTCACCTGCCTGAACAGTCAACACCTGCTTTCTGCAGATCGATGGATATAGATTGTTGCTTTCAATGTTCAAGGTATGGGCGCCTTTTTCCCATTACTCTTCCCTACCCCTGCCGTGTCCTTACAGCATGTTCCTCTTGCAGATCGTGGTATTGTTGCCCACTCATCGAAGCTGTGCTCTGACTACACTGCTATGTGATTCTCCTCTCCGGTAAGACTCTGTCGCTAGTACATCTCTGACCCGAATCTCGCTTTCCCACCTCAACTCGGAGCGCGTTTTCGCTCCTCCACTTACATCTCAGATATGGCATGAAGCCTCAACATCTGCAGCAGTCAATCCAAATGAAGTGTCAAGTGGTTAATAGTCTTCTGTCATTTTATGTGGAAAGGTCCCCCTATTGGTGTCACGAAACCCGACTGTCCCAACTCAGAATGGACATAGATATGTGACATCAGTTTAAGATACGTCAGAATACACGGTTCAGCAAACTTGCAAGGTGTTTCCTGTTGTCCATAAGTACGAGCCACATCTAGTGTTGCCATGGCTCAGTTTGGTCTAGCTCAGCTTGGCTTACCATCGGTTAGGGTATCTCAGCGGTTTTGGCTTGTAGCCGAACCAATTAAATGCGGTTTCTTAGCCGCTAAGCCGCTCTAAGCCGAATATAATTGCTTAGATAGTTGGTACTCATTGATTGATATAGTCAAAATGAAACAGAGTGCAGTTAGTGGCCAGAAAGGTCACTATGTTAAACTTTTAACAGTACTAATTCACCTATAGCAATGTCCAGAAAGTAAAGGACCACAACTGGCATTTGATTAAAGTAGGCGGGCTAGGCCTCAATGCTCATGTACTTAATGTGTGAAAACACTTTGAGTCTCTCAGTATTTTGTAAATTACTTACTCAGTTCCTCATTGAATATAAATCTCAATACAGGCTTATTACAATACTACATTCCAACAAGCATGTATTCAAGAATTATAATACGACAAAAGGTCAACGATTTATTGAGAGAAGTTTAGGCTTGCTTTAGGCGGATTTCGTTTCTGTGACGCATGTGACAAGATTCATGTTATGTCACGCTTGTGTCGGTTGAGATCTGAGATCTCAGATGGTCTCCTTACCAGTTTCCGCTTGATTTCCACCTCTTTAACAGCAATATGTGGCGGCACATATTTCATTAAACACATATGTATGCATGAGTGAGGGCAGAATGCTACGAAACACTGTGAAATAACCAAATAGTATCGAACAAGTACACAGTGTCTGTGGTGTCCATAAAAGGAGTGGCTCATGCGGCTTAGCCACAACTTCTATAGCTTTGGAACCGATGGAGCCGTTAGACCGATACTACAGTTCAGTTTGGCTAATATTATGCTCGGTTCCATCGGTTCACGGCTTTTTAGCCGCACCGCGGCAACACTAGCCACATCTGATCAAATAACTGAGGCATATTTGAACCAGGTGATCAGAAATCAGAAAATTTTTGACGGACAAGGCAATCAAATGTGATCATTAGTACAGCAATGTTCACATATGATCCAATATGTTGGTTTTCAGTTGTTCAAATGTGATCATTTGTATGATGGCATTCACATATGATCCAATACATTGGTGTTCAGCTGTTCAAATGTGAGGATGTATGATCATAGCCTTGCAGATTGCTTTCGGATGTGAACAGTAGAAAGGGTAGATGTTCATGTGAGCCAGTCCATCTCAGTCAAAACATTATTTCCTCCCATGACCTGATATTCAACATCTTATTCCTGATACCCATTGAGTAGCCACAGTGGTGTGAAACCAGTTGCATAATAGTACTTGGTAAAGCTGATCTTCCCCTAATTCATTGATACACTGTAAGGAGTGGGTTTGGCCTGTGTACATAATAATGTACTTACCATAGCTCTGAGCCTAGTCCGATGCCTTACACACACCCTAAGCAATAACAATCATCCGTACCCAGCAATGATTCACAATGAGCAAAGAAGACTCCAGCTTACAAAGCCAAAGCATCAAGTACACAGCACAGCTGTGCACAACAAACAAATACAGAAATTTCCCACACACATAGAAAACCCGACAACATATGCCGCGTACTATGCAGTACAAATGTGCGCGACATCTTACTAAACATTAGGTATTAAATTCTGCCTTATCCTTCTAAATGCGACACCGGTCGCATTTTCCTTTCTATTTACTTTACTTAGCAGTATTTCCCAGTAGTCAATTTTCCGATCTACTAAAGTTTTACATGACTCATTAGAGTACAAAAGGTATATAAACCCTCCTGTAGACTACCTCTCCTACTCCTCAGTTTATATCATCCACTAGTTATCAGCCAATAGCTTTCATCTCATACTAAGGTCAGAGTTCAGAGAAGAACTACCTTAGTATTAGTTTCAGTCTTCAGTCACTCGTATTCTCACTCGACAAATAGATATTCGCATTATCTATTTGTTTACTACCTACATCCTCTACTCTACTATCATACTAAAGTTCCTACATATCTAAATAGGAATTTACCTTTAGTTGACCAACCTACGACGAAGTTAGACAAGTGGTAGACGGACGCTACCACACTCGCTGTACTATTACGTACACCTTTCACATGCTCACATGAGTTAGGCGCTTTACAACACCATTTGATATTGCTGTTGGTCGTCTCCTTGTCCGCATTTTTGCTAGCATTACCCTATGAAATCTTGGCAATACATGTTGTACAATCCATTTGCCATGTACTTATGTTATCAATCCCGTTCTCAAAGATGGATGGGACTTTGTTACACATATATGAAATGTTGATTTGTTGGCATAATGCAAGCGCAGACGAGGACAGAGGAATAGGAGACAATGTGGATAATATCGGAAAACTTGCCCTACATGCATATTAGATGGGAAACAATCACAAATGTTAAATTGACTTCAACAAAGTCGGCTTGATTGTCAAATTCAGGCTAATCACCAACTGATCGCTTAATTCACAGACTCATAGTTTAGTGACTAAAGGAAGACTATGTAGCTACAAAATTTGACCTGTCCATGACCACATTTGCCGATAATTATATGAGGACTGACAACCGATTGTGTGGCGACCATGCCGTGACTATACTCTGTTTGAATTGCGACCATAGTTGACCTCGCTTGACCAACCATTTTTACTGTGCATCACAAGCTGGAGGTGTGTTGGTCATACCACTCTGCGACATACAGAAATCACATGTCTACCAGTTCCATTCACCAATCCAGCTATCAGGCACACATCTTCCAAGTTCCCAGACACTTTATCGGTACGATCTGTTGGCTTCTTACACCATCCTTATCAATTTATCCTCCATCTTGAGGACTGTCCCTACCTCCTCTCAGGTATTCCCAGTGATGGTGAAGTCAGTGTCAGACCCACTGACAATTTGACATCAGCCCGGTGTCTGACAGGGTCTGACACGGTCAGACAAAAAGTCAGACATTGCAGTGATGTCAGTGCCTGACCTTGCTAAAACTTTCCCTGTGCTAGCCAAATGCTGGCTCCACACTCAGTGTAAATCATTTTGTGGTGGTTTGAGCCATCCTCAGTTCTATATAAGTAAATTTCATATTCATGCTGTAGATGAGAGAATGCAGCTGGTCGTCTAAAACAAAGAAAATGCGAGTTGGTGGAACATCCATTCGAACTTGAAGGTTCTAAGGTGTTGTAGGAAGTTGTTAGTGATGTAAAAGGGGGTCAGAATGACGTAGCAAGAAATATAGATTGGTCCGGCATAGAGATGAGTTTGGAGAACGAGGTAGACGATGAGAGAGAGCAGAAGAGACAATAAGAAGACTTGAGAATGTTAATGGGCTTTCTGAGACTGCGAGTGAGACTGTAATTCACTGTTTGAAAAGAGAGGTAGATACATGGTTTATATAGCAGTTAGAAGTGAAAATAATGAAACTAAAGTAGGAAATGTGCGATGGCACTGCAATTAGGAATGATCTAGACTGTGTATGAATAATTAGGAACATGGAGAAGGTAAGGGTAAGTGTAAACGAAATGAGAAGAAGGTGAAATAGATTGAAAAGAAAGATAAATGAGACGGTTTTCTCTAAACGGCACTACGGACTTGGTATTTTGAAGGTACAGCCGTGTAGTCTAGACCATTTCGGATGTTTTTGAGGATGTTAGATGATCCTGACGAGTTTTGGTGTGTACGGTCGGTGTTCAAAGAGCAGTCCTGAAATGATAGCGAGTCGGAGGTGCGTACACATTCAATATGCGTCCTGTCAATGTCTCAAGCATCAGAAGCAGCTTGTTATCAGATGTTTTGGAATGGTGGGATAGATTGTGTTGAAGGGAATGGGGGAGGGTATGGGATGGGAGAGGAGACGTGGAGTAAGACAAGGTGGGAGAGGCGATTTGTAAGCGATTTTTCCTTTGTGAGGACTGCAAGAACCATTGAGGAGTTGGACCAGGACCTGCCAGAAATGTATCGGGACGGATGAAATGTGACACATCACAAATGTACACATGTAACATAGACACATCAAAGATTTACACATTGCGGAATTTACACATAGGCATTGACTTATCACAGAACTTAGCTAACCATAGGTCCATATTTCAAGCAATTTTAAATGTTAAGCCTTGAGTCACATGACTCGCACTACTACTACTGGTTTTACTAAGTACTAGTACTTAGCTTACTACTAGTAGGCGTACATAGTTACAAAAGTAAGTATGAAGAACTTCATGGTACATCAAAGTAAAATATTGCAATGTAAGAGGATCGAACTTCAAACCTCACTAAGCCACGATTACAGGTCCAGAACAAACATAACTAAAATTTAACAAAGCTCCTGAGTGCACACAATGAGTTATGATGGTTTATAACTATCATAATTTGGCGCGAGCTCGTGAACAAAATCACGAGCACTGTTCATTAGTACTGAGTGACAGCCACCTCAATAACTCTAATGTAAAATCGTAATCCTAGACAATGTTATGGTTGAATCAGTATTTCAAGAGATCATACTATTGCTTATAACTGATTGTGATTTATGTAGATAATGCTCAAAAAGAAAATGTAGGGTATGCAATGGTCTGTTACCATTGCATACCCTACTAAGGTATTTACAATTCAGATGGAAAGTGTTCACATGACGATTCTCACACCTAGCATGACAGGAAGCCAGGACTTGGCGCAAGAAAAATACCAAAGTCTCTCTGCATCCTCAAACTAAGGTAGAGGTCACCAAAATCTGACACCCTTATGTAATCATATTATATAAGCACCCAGGCCGGCCAAATCTGGGGATCGCAGAAAAATAAAAAATTTAAGCAAAATTTAAGTTGTTGTAAAGCTGTCTGGAGGATCTATGGCATATTATATCACCTTAAATACACTTAATACAGTATATATCAAGCTAGAAACCCTTCATGAGCCTGAAAAACACCCCCTCAGATGTTGGTCAGAATATCAAGTAGACCGGCACTTATTATTCCTTTCCGGATGTCACGTGAAAGTGTGACATATGTGACATAATCACATATTGTCACAGGTTTCCTTGGCCAAATCCGTTAAGTCAAAAATACAAAATGGCTTCATTCGCACGGAAATGTGCTTAATATGTGTTTTTGACAATAAAAAAAATTGGTCGAAAACTTTTCAAATTGAAGTCTTAAATAATTTTTTCCCACTCAGAGTCATGCATTAGAGCAGTCTAATCATATTCCAGTGGTTAGATTTTAGTAAACTAGTTGTGTGAATGAGCCAATAGCCCTCGACATTGAGCAAGTTTGTGCTTATGTAAGGGGGTGTGGGATTTCAGTGATCCCTACCTTATGTGGAAATATTATCAGTCTATCTATGCCCATAGCTGCAAGCACATATAAAATATAGCTAACTAAGTACACAACTGTAATACATATAAAATTAGACATAGTATCAAAATGAAATGATATCCAAAGAAAGATCCGAAATCCCTCAGAAGCAGTTAAGTAGATGCAAGGGTAAGGAAGGAAGGAAAGAAATATTTTTTTGTGTAAAGTTCAGGCAGTCTTTTATATGTATGAGAGCCCCACTGATGAGGTCACCTCTGTGCGGTCTTGGAGACTGAGCTTTGGGCATGAACCCAAGAGAAAACTTTAGTTCCACTACTCAATGTTAGGTCAATAAACAAGTCAAATGTTGAAAGGAACTGATACGCCGGCCCGGTGTTTTTAACTTAAATTACACACAATCATTTATTATTTCATTTCTATTCAGATCCTAAGACCAGTGGTGATAAACTGGGCATTCTACAGAAGGAGGACTGAGGTCCTGAGTTGCTCCTTATAACTAAACAAAGGACATAATGATTCATGCACCACTGGCTTCTTAGTTGGCTGCTTCTCACAACACCCCTTTTGATATCTATTTTATATTTCTCTTACCAGTGGCCTGGTGTAACATAACCTGAGACGCACAACTAAACAACGAGATGACAAGTCCCCAGTTAACCGTGGGAGTGGGAACTGATAACATCAGACGGCAGAGAGTCCGGCAGAGAGTCTCAGAGATCGTTCCATTACACTGAGCTGATGAGATTACATAAGAAATGCACATGGCCAGTCCTGAGAAATCCGAAGCTTAGACGAATAAACCAACTGGACGCACACACACCGCACGGTGAAGCCTCGGAGAGTCAAATAAGCACCAAAACGGTGTGCTAGAGATAACACAGGGTCAAAGTGCCATAGGGGAGATACTGCCATGCTAGGGACCAAAGACATATAGCCTCGATGCCTGGGCAAGGACTTTTACACATGGTATATTCTTGGCCCTCCTGATAAGGGCTATGCTACCACATGTGATAAGGACTGCCATATGGTCACAAAAGTCCAGACAACTCCAGATAGATAACCTAGCTACTGTACAGTACCATCAAGCCACATGTGTAAATAAGTATATAAGTAGCACCTTAGACAGGCCAGGAAGGGAGGACCCACACAGAGTAGTACTTCCAGTACCCACAGATTGGGCCGCATTCCAGAGAATAGATAACCATTAGAACCATCCGAGACCGAGGCAGATCAGAGACGTTCCCACGGGTTGAGATTGAGCCTAAGACATCATACTGCTAGCTTTACAAGAGCGATACACCCTCAAGCACACTTAGTCGGACGTGGATTGTTTGGTATAGGGTTTTGTGTATTTATACAGACACTGTACTCTACAGAACACGTTACGTATTTCAGAACATAGTGCACACAACTTGTAATCATATAAGTAAAACCTGAATGGATCTATTACACAAATGTATCTTGCAAGCTATCATGTGAACATGGCAACATAGCACCGCACTTGTAAGGGAACCACCACAATCACATGTACATTACCATCCCTGACGAATTTTGCTCCAATATTGTGAGTGGATTATGTGGTTGCTATCATCTCATGTGATGCTCATAACCAGTTCACTTAGTTGCAGTAAAATCACAACAGCTTGTAATAAATGACGAGTTGGAGTAATCTGATCGTGTGGTTGTAATTCACATAATCATTGAGGAGGCTGCGAACATTTTGCTGATGAAGCGACTGTTACCATTATACAATGTCATTGTTAAAGTTCATGGTATAGTATGATATATGTCGTAGTAATCATTGAAATGAATTCTATTGAAACATTCAATTCATCATCAATTCAATTGGGTCTCAACATAAAGGTACCTGTTTCTTCCAAGAAGCATGCAGTCAAATCTTTCATTGCTTAACCACAGTCATTGTCATACATACTATCTACTGACTACCATAACCCAGTAATACCATTAGTGTGTTCTAAGTATGCCTATATACAGAGTTGGGTGACAGGTGTCTAGCAAGATAGTCTTCCAGGTACTCTAGTGACATCATCTGAAAATTCGAGTGAGACAAATGGGGATCATACATGGGGACACCAATGCTCTGGTTGTAGACGGGTGCAGGCTCAGAGTAAGGCTGAGGGTAAGAGTGCATTGGCAGTACCTGTACTTGAATAGACGAGACAGAGGTTTCCCACTGTGCATTCGGATTGGTGCCTATGAAGTCCTGGTATGAGTTTGATGCAGAACTGGGAGGTGTGGCAGTGGGGAAGGTGTCTGTGAAGTCCTGGAATATTGAGTATGACATGGAGCTGGGAGGCGCAGTGATGCCCCATTCACTCTGAGTTGCCAAAGTGACTACCCCACTGCCACCCATGATGTTTTCTACCTCTGTAAGTGGATCCAATGATGGATGTCGATGGTCTTCATGAAAGCATCGAGCCAACGGGATGCTGGAGGTTTGCGGGGATTGGCTTTGAAGAACACCTTCTGGACGATGTTGGTGAAGTCTGGTACTTCATCATCTTCGTCATCTGAAGAATCTGAATTACTATCTATTGAATAGGTTACTCCACTGAATTGACTATGAATACACTGATGTACCATATTCATTTTGTGCATTGAAGTCATGCTCAACATCTGAATCAGTAGATGGTTTGAGACCTTGTGGAATGTTAAACCCGATCTATTTTATGTGAACCTTTGTGACATACCAGGTACACCAGGTTCAGACTCTGAATCTGGGATGTCAATAACAGGCATGGGTGATGCAGAACCAATTCGTGGGACGTCTAATGACTGAATGAGCTGTCCAATACTATCATAACTTTTGAAAGTGTGTACCACTATCATTCTTGGACTCCAGAAGCTCTAGGATGTCCTGGTTGTTCTCGTGAATGACATGTGTTCGAACAGAGGTGTTGGTGATTTCCCGAGAATCCTCACACATCAAACAGTCAAACACATCGAATCCGGCTTGTTCTTAACTTGAGCCTCTAATGACCAACATTGACCGGTCAATATGTATTAATTGCAAGATGTTGAATTCACATACCATCCTCTGAATCCAAAATCTCCATAACCTCCTGGTCATCCTCGTGAATGATGCATGTCTGAACAGATGTGATAGTAAGTTCAACTGATTCCGACTTGACTGTGAAACCAAGATGCGTCAAGTCATGTGGCTCATTCTTGATACGAGTGCCTGTGGCTGAAGGTGACAGTGTGTGAGAAGAAGAGCTCGATGATGCGATGACATTGTAACTGCATTGGAAACTCACTGCTCCATTGTTGAATGAACTCCCAGAGAGCCTTCACATCAACCCAATCTAAGTTGTTGAAAAAGGTTGGATTGAATCGAATGAAGTCTTCGCGGTACATCTGACATGACCAAGATGTGACATGGACGTGTAACCGAGTACCAATTAGCGGGTGTCAATAAGAAGTCTGGAGTTGCGACTCACAAACATGCGAAACTCCATTAGAACACGCTCGGAGACCGTGTTGAGGAACTCTGTGTCGTGTTGAGGATGTGTTTTGGGGGGCATGATTGATTGGGAAGAAGAGAGTGTGTGACTTGAAATTTTACGGGCAAGAGTTAATCCTTCTTATATTTTTGGATGATTTTGGAATAATTCATTATTAATTTACATTAACATTGGTTAGGGTTCTGATGTGTACATCACTCAGCGGACATATGTACATCACTCAGTGGACATATGTACTTTACTCAGCAGACATGTGTAAATTTCGGTACTTTTCCTTCTCATTTTACACATGTAATGTGTCGCATTTCGTACTACCTCGAAATGTATCACCCCACCACCTCCTCGTCCAATGCCTCCTCTCGTTTAAAGCCTTCTTCACACCAAGAACAGAACAGGCAAAGTTCGAGGGATGAGAACATGCACTGATGCACCAAGATGAAGCATGTCGTCCTCCGTCTCGACTCTCAAGACTAAATCAGCATCAACAGCAGCAGATCTGCCCTGTCGTGTGTGGGGGCATATGCTCACCATGCCACTAGTCGACTTACCAATGTCAATGCTGGAAAGCATGATCCTATGGTGTTTCACCCATCATATATACCTCCCGATGACCATCTTTCCTCCATGCCTCAGAGGGGAATGTTATGTTATAACCAGATATAATGCATTCTGGTACCTGTGTGCCTATCGCTCGCAGCCTAACCGAACACATGGCCTGAACGACCACATGGCCTGAACGACCACACCTTGTCCCAATTTTGTTCTCTTCCCGTGTGTTTTGAAACTCCTTCTCCAAACTTATTCATTCATTTCTTATCTTGTTCACTTTCACTATTTAGCGAGTTGACTTCCTGCCTGCTCGAGGCTCATGGCTCCCCCCATCATGACCTAGGACTATGCCTGTGGTAGCGAATGCAATGTGAGAGGGCTGTCGAGGAGGCAAACTGGAGAATAGAACCATCACGTGACCGACCAGTCCATCTTTCGGAGTCCTGTCGGCACCGCTTCACATTTTACCAGATGAGCACCCACTGTGCTACCCAGTCACATCGGAGGAATGAGGGCCGCAGTTGATAATGCTCCGGGACACAGCTGGAGTGGGAGTTGTAGTCTTGCTACTGTAGGCATCCCTCCGAAATGATCGCAGTTACCAAAACCAACATCAGCGGCATATCGGTCTGAGACTTCAGGCATATCATCACTATGTTAAAAGCGATTGTATACCTGCTAGATTGTATACCTGCTACCATTCAAGTTACCGACACTGTATAATGCTGGCATGTACGATGCTATGGCGTGCTTTACAGATTCATATGCTGCTTCCTTATGACCGAGGTTACTCTCTGGCATCAACACTCCCTAGGAGCATGGGCCACCAGCCACGATGATGTACATTCAGTTGACATCTGAAAGGGCTACAGTGACGCGAAAGGGCTGGATGTGTCGAGTCACATGGTGGAATAGCTGGCCTGTGCTGTGACATCCCAAGCTGCCCCAGCTTCAATTGGTCTGGAACAAGATCCTCTTGAGTTCGAAGAAACTTAGTTGAAACTTGAATTTTGATTCACTGGAAGAAATACTATTATAAAACATGAACATTAAGTATCTGCTGAGTAGAAGACATGGTAACAGAATAGTGGGTAGTATTGGTGATGTCACAGTGTGGTAATATGTTCCGAGAATTAGACAAACGAAACTGTGCATACAAGGCATACTTGTTCAGTGGAAGCAGACATTGATAAAGCCTAGAATTTTAGGCCTATGCACAGTTTGCATGATGTGAACATATCTCCTAAAGCAGCACGACCCTGTCAGTGAAGGTCGGAACTCCAAAATTAACGATGCAGTCTACAAAAACCCTACTACCTTAAAAGGTAGTGGGAATCAAGGGGGTTCCAAGAAGGAAATTGACTATATAGGGTCGGTTAGTTAGTCCAGGCCGGAAGGCCTCAAATTTTTTATGTACTGCACTTATAATTTAGTAAACTTAGTGGTATTCCCAAGGTATTCTGATATATTATGCTTGGATTTGGTTGAGAATCAGCCCTCAGCAGCTTACATTAGATGTATGCAGCAAATATTCGATACATTCACCACCATTTCCTCCAATGCTCTGGCATTACTTGTTCTTTCAAGTAAGTATTTGGTAAGTATTGCCTTATAATAAATAGGCCCAAGAGACATTGAAAGAATTCAAATGATGCTGGTAAATAACTAGTATGTAAGTACTATGAAGTTGACAGAACTTAGACAGAGCTAGAGACATTGTTAAGATGAAAAAGACACATAGGAATCATGCCAGTGTGAAGCTAGATAGTGGCATAGTGCTACATTTGGCAGGTGACAGGTGCAAATATAATACATTAGGGCGAACACTGAACAATGGAGAGTTGAGACTACTTATAGGAGAATTTCAACAGCTTGGACTGGAGTGGCAGTGAGTACTATACTTCATCGTGCTCTGGAAGTACAACCAACACGACCATTGCCTCAAAACACTGGTGTCTCTACCTCGTGATTATCACCGCTACTCAGAAGCTATGCGGACAGAATCTCCACACAAAAACGTGATGGAAACATCCCACTTCTGCTGTAAGAACTTTGCCAAAATTGTAGGGGGCATGGTTGTTGGTGAACAGGTGACCATGCATTAAAGCTGGCGGGTTTGAAGTTACAATATTTATACAGTTAAATGTTGAGTGTGCATGGTCAAGCCGCGTGCGCGCAAGTGCAACTTTGAATTGTGAATTGCAGTGATGATGTCATTTGGACATGGCCGAACCAATGAAAATTGATTACATAATAATTTTTTGTTAGTTAGTCCACCAACTTGGTCCTTAAAAAATCTGTGTACCTGATATATGTTTTCGCATTCTTGCAACCCCCTTGGTGGGAATAACTAGAAATTTTATATACCGGAGGGTCACGCAGTCTGGACCGGGTCTAAGATATGCACGCAGGCAACAGATCCGAAATTCCTATTCACAATGTCGTCTACAGCAGAAACTACCGATAATCTAATGGACAATGAAAAACATGTCGAGAAACTCCCAAGCACTCCGCCGCATCCTACTGTGTCTCTAGCATTGCCAACCACCTAGTGTAAGGGCGAACGATCTCTCAAGTCTGGAGCTGGCAGAGGGGAAATCCAAAGTTAATATAATGTTCTATCATAAATACAAGATGTAACGCACCTGGCAGAGGG
>JASFCZ010000087.1:0-17162 GCA_036937155.1 Cyathus pygmaeus
TGTTTCAATTTGGTTCTTTAGCTATGAGATTCTTACGAACCTCTTTGAACCGCATGAGATACCCAGCCAACTTTTCTAATGCTGTCCGTACACCCTTAACTTTGAGACACAATGGTTCTCCAGACAAAGATACGTGGACGTTGTATTTGGCAGATAGCTTAAGAAGATTGGCGCCATCTGGAAATGTTATTATTACTGTAAATCATTTTATTTTAAACACACCTTTTCCAAGTAGTAAGAAGCATTGGCGTGGATCTAGCACGAAATCTGATGAAGTTGTATTCGTCAATGTTAACATCGTTTGACGTGTTGGTCAACGTGCCTTGCTGCGCAACTTCGTTCGAATCTCTATGTCTCTTTTGAATGTCCTCCAATGATGGCATATTCCAGCTTCCTTCCACTATTGCGACGGCACACTCCCGTTTCGTACCTCTTTTTCCAACGGGAAGGTTATATATCTTCGTAAACTGGCGTAATTGTTTACTACTGAATGACCGGAGAATACTTTCCAGCAGAGAGTTGTAGTCCTTTTCGTATTGTGGCGTCCCTGGCTCCGCATAATGGGAAAGTTTGAAACCTTCGAGGTCCTGCAGCGTAACACTTTCACCCTCCACCTTGTTAAGGTAGGCTTGAATCTTGCTATGCTCTAAAGGAGTAGAATGTGAAGTAGTCTCTTCGTTATCTTTGATATCTTTTTCGTTAACTGCGCGAACGGGTTGTGATTCTGTGGAGTCGGAGAAAGTTTGCGAGGTCACATCTTCAGTGTGCGCGATGGTATGGGCGAGTGCTGCAGCTCCGTATGAACGTTGGTAAAAAACTCTGAGGTATTGTCTGCGGCAAAAATCCCTCGATGTAAGCGGTCGTAAAAGGAGTGACATGAGCAACGACAGCAGGGGATGAAGCTCAAATGAAGCTTGAGCTTGGTAGCTTAACGGCAGTTTTTGTTTGGTTTTTGTTCTAAGTATAATTATTAGCGTGACTTGAATTAACCTTTACTTTACGATGTTCTGAAAGCTCGGCTGATGTAACGTCCTGTGACATTCGTTCTACGCTCAGTGACTCTTATTCCATTCGTCTAACTACGTAGCTCTCTAATCCCAGTCAGCTACTATTACTGTCTTTACTTACATGTGATTGTCTCCCTTGCCCTTGTTCTACTTACGACTATCCCCCTTGTTGTATCCACCCGTTCTCCGTTGCTTACTGATAGTCTCCACATGTAAACACCATCGCTTAGCTATTATCTACTTACCCATCCCCGCAGTAGAATAGTATAAAAGGCCGTCGTACTAGGACTTTTATTTCCTCAGTGAATACATAGTTAAAACCGTATTTGCTACCGTGTGACATAACCCTCAAGGTCGCATCACTGTGACTTGGCTTCTGCCACATACTTTTTTACGTGACAACAACTCTTACTTGCTTCTATCTCTCTCTCTCTCGCTTCTTACTTGCCGCTCCGACTGGGAAACCTCTGGACTGATCATCCGGAACTACCGTCTACTGGCAACTCTTCGTCTGTCTCGAAAAACTTCGAAACCATATAAAACATTTGTACGTTTCTTTTCTTAACTGTTTACTAACTTTTTGAATATAGATATACGCAATATCTATTATGTCGCAAGCCAAAGTCATGACTAGAACCCAGACTCGCCTCTCCGGCCTAGCTAGCCAGCCAAGTGAGTCAACTAACCCTCTCCCTCATGCTAACCTACCTGTCATAGGACAAACTTCTATGACTCAAGGCACCTCTGGTGCCTCCGATACGTCGCAGCGTTCCTACCGGGATGCTGTACTATCGAGGTCCCCTTCCCCTGTAGTGGAAGAGACCATACGTAGGGATAGCAACGCTGGTCGAGCTTCGGCCAGCGGAGCACCTGTTGATTACCCTGTAAATGTAGTCAACATTGATAATACACCTGACTTTACTACCTCGTCATCGGGCATTGAACACGAAGTAAATATTGACGGTGTATGGACCGTCGTCAGACGTAGGAGAACCCGGAGCTTGGACTCCTTGAGTAGGGTTAAACTCGATCTTAATAAGATCCCACCCCGTAAGACTGTTCCTTCCAAGAAAGCGAAGGGAACAGCAAAGCCCGTTGAGAATGTAGTCTCTATTGAAAAAAGGGAACATACTGAACGGCGCAAAGACAAAGTTACACGTTCCAGAGATAGTTCCATCGACTCACGAGGTGAGGGAACTTCCAAGGGAAAAGGGAAGGCGACAGACCCTCGTAACTGGGGAAATGCTGGGCTAGATCCATCCGAAATGGATGTGGATGCCCAGGTAGCGATGATGCACTCCTTTGAGTCGGCACACCAAGATGGTGTAGAGCCGGGCACTGAGAGAGTCAGGCATCGCGCTGAAAAGAAATCTAAACGCAGTCATATAAAGAAGAGTAAGAAGGACTTACAGTTCACTTCTTTATCTGCCAACCGTACTGAAAAGTACAACGGAGGGCCTCGTGTACATTATAATGTGGACCCAATCCACCAAGTACCCTCAGCGAGTAATCTTGGTAGATCCTTCGTAAATAACACCAGTGGAAACAGAATACCACCTCCCCCACCTCTAAGACCCTCGAGTCCCGATGGTGATGATCCATCATCGTCTGAATCCGACTCTGATACCTCTGATAGCGAGGACAGCAAAACCTCGCAGTCGGGGCGCGAAGGTGGACGTCGAGAATGCCGTCCTTCCTATAAAGATAGCCTTTCGCGTCGAAGCCATAGACGCACGTTAATTTAACCCATGCCTCCCAAAGAGTATGACGGTACAACTGAGGCACGCACCTTCCAACGATTCATGGATGAATGCGTTGCGTATTTAAAAGACGGGAAGGTGAAGAAAAGATGTCAAGTCTTCATCGCTTCCTACTACCTTAAAGGAAAGGCGTACGACTTCTATGTTCAGAAAGTGGCTGCGAATCATGCTGAGTGGACACTCGAGGAATTCTTCACCGGGATGTTCAACCACTTATTTCCAGCCGATTACCGAGAATCCCAACGCGAGAAGTTGAAGGACTTCTACCAGGGAAGCTCCTCGGTTGTTGAATATGCCCATAACCTTTACGAACTCATCAAATCCATTGGTGAAATTAGTGATCGTGAAATGGTTCAGAACTTATGGGACGGATTCCGCGTACCTATTCAAGAGCGCCTCTGGCTCGAAAAATACAACCCCAGTATTTCCAGATGGGCTGACATCGTAGAAGCTGCACGCGTGATTGAAGTTGCGCATAACATGAGCCGTAAGGCTAGCTGTTGTCGGGGTAATAACAACCAAGGCGGCGGGAACGGACCTTCGGGAGGCGGGGGTAATAATGGTTCCAACAGCGGAGGGCGTAGTAACCCTCGCCGCCATAACCATAACTCTTCTCCCTCGAACTCCGTGTCGACCTCGGCCAATGTAGGGTCCTCATCGAACCGTAACAATAACAATCGTCAGGGATCTTCATCTTCGAATAAGAACTCACGATTTAAACCTAACGGCAACAAGAAACCTTATCAAAACAATAAGTCTACTAAGCCTGCACCTAAGCTTTCAGATAAAGAGAAGGCTGAATTAGTCGCAGCAGGCAAGTGCTTTAGGTGTCGAGAAGTGGGACACTTATCTCGCAACTGCCCTCAAGGGAACACATTGAAGTCGAATAACAATAGACCTCCAGGTGTCTCTAACTTCAACATTGAAGTTACTGACGACACAGTTGTTAGCGCTGATGAGGAACCCGAACTCCTCGAAAGCTTACCACTATCTGTCGCAATTGGGACATTCAGTATCCTGTTCGATAGTTCAGTAGATGCTTGGTGGATGGAGGATCGCCCCTTGCAGGAACCCAGAGCCTCCATTGGTGACTGTTACGCAATGGTGGCAGAGTGGACCCTAGATGTTGATCAACCCTATCCTGGGGATGATGACAGCATAGATAAATCTACTCCTCGTTTCACGATACGAAAACATGATGGAAGGCATCATTTAGTTCATGACAAAATTAATGGACGCACTGAGCTCGTACCTTCTTCTCTACTGAGAAACCGCCACTTCCAAGTAGCAGAATGGTATGCTCGTCGAAGCTCTGAATATTTCGGACTTGTTGATAAACCAGTCAAACCCGCTGTAATGGGGTACACGTTAGCAACTGTCGCGGAATACTACCTTCGGGATGGAATCCCTCGGTACTATCCCACTAGCGATCCGGATATTCATAGCGATGATAGATTCTATGTTTCGCCTGTCACTCTTGCTGGCGAAGAATATAACATCAGTGATATTGACAATCCAGAATTAACTCACACTATCAGTAGACGATATCTTGAGGATCATGACTTTGATCTAGTGTCTTGGTATTCCAAGATGGTTCGCGATGGCGCTATCTTGAGTAACCCAGTGATTTCGATGATGGGTCGAGTGACAGTGATCGTCGCGATCCACCCGAAGACTTCCATCGGCGGGACCAACCTGTAACTGGTGACCCCGCCGTTGCTTACCGTATTGAACTCTGTACAGATGTCTCCTGCCGCTTAGAGATGCTTAAACCCTACCCTGGAGATCCCACCAATCATATGACAAGATGTGATGAACGATTCTCAGTCATAATGAAGAATGAAAACGGAGGTTTATTAGACATTCTGGATATGTGGAGGAAAGTTCGGGTATACTTACCTTATGAACGATTCATAGAACCTAACTTTGAAGTGGCCACTTGGTATGCCTCTGTCCTCGCAAATATCGATGTAAATAGACGAGTGTCTCGTTTAATGAACCGATGGCATCATCACAACAGACACGTCGATACGTCAAAGACAACCATTATAACTGCAGTAAAGAGTGCCCTTCGTAAGAACTCTAACTTCACACATGATCGGAACTACCCACCGTTTGGACCTTGTGAGTGATTCGATGTTAAAATCGTTGATCGCGAGGTTAGAATTGAAGATCGACTTCGGAGATGTATATCTCACTTGTATATGTCAGAACTTCAATGGCCTGAATTCAACCTGTTAGAATGGTATGAACTTCGTATGGCCGACTACCTAACTCGCAGTACGTTAGACCCAGACAAACTCCATCGTCCTTCTCACCAAGCAAATGGATATACTTATCCATCGGATGAGTCGGATTTTGATTGGCAAGGGTCGTCCAAAACCAAGAACAGACGTGATAGGCGTCGACGAAAGCATCACAATGGTCGAGGATCCCAAACTCATTCATCTGGAGGCAATACCCCAGTAAATGAGATCACAATCCACGGAATCCAAGTTCCGAGAGGAACTTACCCATCGATCCAACGTAATGCTTCCGGACCAAAGGGCAAAGGACGTTTAGTCCCAAAACCCGTCGTGGTCACTGTCTTGATCGATGGGCACCCTTCGAGAGCACTGATTGACTCTGGTTCGTTGGGGGACTTCATGTCTACAACGTTAGCCACCCAGCTCAAAGTACCACTCACCAAACTGGACAAACCACTCGGGTTACAGTTGGCGGTACAAGGATCGCGTTCGGTCATTAACTCCTATACTGTTGTTGATTTTCAATACCAATCAGTAAAAGAGAAACGCACATTTGATATCATTAACTTAACTAATTATGATATCATTCTTGGAACACCTTGGCTGTTCCAGCATCAAGTATGCATAGGACTTAACCCCTGTCGCATACTTATTGGACACGATACTTCCCTCCCTATGAAGGGGAAAGCCGTAGCGAGTGTATCTTCTCGTAATGTTGAACCTTCGTCAGATCCGGTCGAAGCTGCGCGAATTGAATTAATGCGTTACGCAGAACCATTGTGCAAAGAAGTGGAGGAAACTGGCTTACCTCCATTCCGGGCTATTAATCATACTATCCCTCTAATTGATGAGGATAGGATATATCCCTGGCGCCCATCGAAGTGCCCTGAGGCCTTGAAACCTCAATGGAGGGTAAAGCGAAATGCTTACCTGAAAACTGGACGGTGGAGAATTACCACTGCTGGTAACACTGTACCAATGCTTCTGATCCCCAAACCTCGAAAGGATGGGAATGCTCCAGAGCTGCGCACTGTCTTCGATCTTTGAGAGCGCAACTGGAATACGCGTAAGATGTCGTCCCCATTACCAGATCCCGAGAGCATTTTCCGTAAAGTTGCTTCGGAGGGCGAGTTTGTCACCCTCCTTGACCTCAAGGGAGCGTTCGAACAGATTCGAATTGTGCCAGAACATGTTCAACGTTCGGCCGTAACAACCCCTGACGGGAATATGGTTAGCTTAGTCGTCCAGCAGGGCGATTGTAATGCGCCAGCAACATGCCAGGCGCTAATGAATTACCTATTCTCCAATCACCTTGGACGTATGATGTACGTGTACCTTGACGATATAGTAATATTTTCGCGAACACTCGAAGAACATATCAAGCATGTCAAAATCGTTTTAGACATACTAAAATGAGAGCAGCTTTACCTTAGCAAAACAAAGCTGAACTTCCTTCCCTCGAAGCTGAAACTTCTAGGGCGCGTTGTAGATCACTCGGGTATCAGTATGGATCCAGACAAGGTTGACTCAGTAGTCAACTGAAAAACACCTACCAATAGGGACCTCTTGCGAGGTTTCCTTGGATCCGTTGGCTACCTAGCTGATGACCTCCCATTAGTAAGGATACCTATGGGTGTCTTGAGCGCTATAGTAGGCGACACTGTTCCCTTCCGCTGGACCTACACGGAACAGCGCGCATTTGAAGATGTCAAGCGTCTAACACAGAACTTCAGAGATCACACACGCAAGCCATTAGATTACTCACCTGATGGAGCCCCCATTTGGGTCGTAACCGATGGTTGCTTGACAGGAATCGTGGGCCTGGTATGTCAAGGACATGACTGGAAATCAGCTCGCATTGCTGCATTCTATTCAGCGAAACTGAACTCCGCCCAGCAAAACTACCCAGTCCATGAGGTGGAGATGTTGGCCGGAGTTGAGACGATGCTCCGTCATCGCGATATCTTGCAGGGTGCGAAATTCCAGTGGGTCACCGACCACAAGGGGCTACTACATCTATTAAATCAAAAGAACCTGTCAGGTAGACAGGCTAGATGGCTCGAAAAAATTAGTGAATTTGAGTTCACAGTTCAATACGTACCTGGTGCAGATAACGTCGTTGCTGATGCACTTTCACGCATCTACTCAAATGATGATCCCGGAACTGAAAGAGCACCGACTGAATATACTTACTTTGATGTAATAAACGAAGACTCACTGCCGGATGGAATCTCCACGGATATACCGATGCTCGCTGGTATCCAGGCGAGCATTGCTAGTCAGCGACTTCCATTCATGGAGCTTGCGTCGGCGGACCTTGAGAACGTTAGACGTTCTTCCCGTTTAGAGATTAAACAGAATACACCTAAACCGGCGCCTGAGTCGCCGTCGGTACCACCTAAACGAAAGATGCCGAAGGCACCATCTAAACCAAAGATCTCAGCTCCCAAAACTAAGATAACTGATAACTTACCAAGTACCTCTCTTCCAAAACCTCGAAAAGTTATACTTGGTGCTGAGACTGGCAGACCTGAAACAAACAAAGAGTTAGCTAATAGACTATCAAGATTTGTTCAAAAAGTACCTGGTGAACAAATGGAGGGCGGGAGTACATACCCAAACGCTCAATCAACGAAATTTGAAACTCCGCCTGAACTTGATGACGTCGAACCCACCGTCGAATGGGAATCGCCGTCAACACAGACCTTTGATCACGCCTCTCTGATGGACGCAATATCAGAGCTCCCTACTATTGATCTCCTCACTGGCATCAAGAACCAATACGAGACTGATCCCACCTTCAAAGCCATCGTGAAAAGCCCGAAAGGGCACAAGAACTTTACACTAACTGACGAAGGACTTCTCTTCCTGCACGGAGATAATGGCCGGAAGCTTCTCTGCATCCCGCGTGTTCTGATTCAAGGCAGAAGTGCACGCGAGATAGTCATCTCAGAAGCTCACTCTCTGCTTGCTCATCTCGGAGCTTCAAAAACAATTGACTACCTCAAGGACCACGTCTGGTGGCGGGATCTAGTACCCAATACTCGAGCTTTCTGCGAAAGCTGTTCTACTTGTCGAAGGAGTAAGCCAAACAACCAGAAACCGTATGGACTGCTTAACCCACTCCAAATTCCGGCACGCCCCTGGGAATCCGTGGGGATCAACTTCGTTGGACCGCTGAAGGCGTCTACAAACCGAGATGGCACCTTCACTTCGATTACCGTCGTGATCTGCTTGTTAACTGGTATGGTACACCTTATCCCGAGCCGTGTTGATTATACTGCTATTCAGGTCGCCGAACTTATGTTCGAGGAAGTCTATAAACATCACGGGATACCGAAGAACATTATAAGTGATCGTGACGTACTATTTACTAGTATATTCTGGCGACACCTACATTCCCTTCTTGGTACTAAACTGCGCATGTCTAGTGCTTATCATCCTCAGACCGATGGATCGACTGAACGCGCGAACCGTACAGTCACCCAAATGCTTCGCCAATGCGTCGACGAAACCCAGACGAATTGGGTGGCCAAACTCCCAGCCGTGGAATTTGCGATCAACTCAGCCCGTTCTGAGAGTACGGGGTTCTCCCCCTTCTTCCTCAACACTGGCCGCATGCCAAGATCCATGATCTGGGACTCAGCTCCCAAGGATGAGTATCCCTCAGTTCGAAATTTCGCTCTTCAACGAAAGCTTGTACTGATGACTGCCCACGATAGTGTCATAGCTGCACGTATCAAACAGACTCGTGACGCCAATAGGAAACGGCGCGAAGAGCCCTTCAAAAAGGACGAACTCGTATATCTCTCATCGAAGAACATCAAGTTCCCCAAAGGACTCGCTCGTAAACTTATCCCCAAGTACATTGGGCCGTACAAGATTCTTGAAGACTTCAAGAATCACTCGTTCCGCTTGGAACTACCATCTCACCTGCGCCAACGTGGAGTGCATGACGTGTTTCACTCAGCACTCCTCCGTCCACACATTCCTAATGATGATCGTCTGTTTCCGGGACGCTTAGACACTCAACTTGGGAATGCTGAAGACTCAGACAACGAATGGGCTGTCGATGTTATCTTAAGCCACGCTGGATCAAAGGAAGATTCGATCTTTCAGATCAGGTGGAAGTCCGGTGATGTTACTTGGCTTCCTTTTTACCAGGTGTCGCACTTGGACGCTTTGACCGTCTATCTAGAATTAATAGGCGTCAATAGGATCTCCCTTCTCCCGAAGGGGACAGGAAAACCTCCTCTAGACGACGAGCAAATCTATGTCGATGAGGACGAGGCCTACATTGGGGCCATAGGTCAGTTTACCTATTTAAACGAGCCTAATTCTTTCTATTCTGTAGCCAGTTTCCTCTCCTGTCTCTTGTCGTTTATTCTAGCTACTCTCTTCGACCTCATTGCCAGAATCATCGCCAGTATCCCACCATTGACTCCCAGCACTATGTCTCTTCGATTCAAGAAGGACATCGACCACATGGCACTCTTACGCATCACGCCTACGAGCCTCCAAGTCCAGGATTCCGAGAAACCTTCTGTCAGGTTCCGCTGCAGCCCAGCCCAGGTCATCGACTTCCTTGATTTCGACAAGCACCTTCGTGCTCACGGAGTCGACCCCACTGTTGGTTCTTTGGGTTACAACTTGTTTGTCGAGTTATTCAACAGAAACGCGCCTGGGACCACTCGTTTTGCTTCCTACGACGAAGCAGAGAAGTTGTATATTACTGTCGGTGACATTGTCCCGAACTCGTACTTCTTCTATTCTACACCAATTTCGAAGGTCGTGTCTACTCCTGCTCCGGTTCATGCACCTGTCATCGCACCTACCATCACCCTTTCGCCTTCTCCTGCTTCTGTTCAAGCTCATCACACCTCGACTCCTGCCGCGTACTCCGACAACGCTATCACGTCTATGTTGTCCGAGCCTCAACAACAGGCTCGTGTATTTTGTCTCACTCTCGACGCTGCGGATCGATTGGACCGCAATCGTCAAATGTATCATGCCAGGAAGGCTGAAACTGCCGCTCGTGCTGCTGCCAGGAACTCCAGCAATGCTCCGCCTTCGAAGAAGCGCAACCGCAGGGACTTCGAGAACGCCCCAGCCGCTTCATCTCCCGCTAATGTCTGGACTACTATTCCCTCCCCTTCCGTCACTGAATGGGGCCCTGTTGCTTCCTCCTCCACTGGATGGAACACCGTCGACACCACCATTGCCTCCTCATCCAAGAAGGATGATGTTCCCGTATCCGGAACCTCTGCTTTGACTGCAGCTACTAACACCAAGGTCAGCGATGACGATTACGTCTCCGACCCCGACATGGTTATTGACGCTCCTGCCGGGTCATCCAAGAAGTGAGGAAATCTTCGACTTCCTCAGAAGGGCATATGTAACATCCTGTGACATTCGTTCTACGCTCAGTGACTCTTATTCCATTCGTCTAACTACGTAGCTCTCTAATCCCAGTCAGCTACTATTACTGTCTTTACTTACATGTGATTGTCTCCCTTGCCCTTGTTCTACTTACGACTATCCCCCTTGTTGTATCCACCCGTTCTCCGTTGCTTACTGATAGTCTCCACATGTAAACACCATCGCTTAGCTATTATCTACTTACCCGTCCCCGCAGTAGAATAGTATAAAAGGCCGTCGTACTAGGACTTTTATTTCCTCAGTGAATACATAGTTAAAACCGTATTTGCTACCGTGTGACATAACCCTCAAGGTCGCATCACTGTGACTTGGCTTCTGCCACAGCTGACGCCGAGTCTAATACCTTGCTCTTGAGAGGTATATTAATCGATAAATACATATATATTTATAAAAATTAATACAATAAATATATCTATTAAGTGTCACCGTGATATAGCGATCTCCAACGTAAACATGTTCTCTCATTTAAATCCTCTAATCTAGCATCTTCTTCTAGCAACGTGGAATCATGAGACTGGAAAAGAACGCGATCATCGAAGTCGCGAAGTAAACGTATTGAATCTCGACCATGACTGCGAGATAACGCGACATAAAGATTGTAAAGAGACATTTTTCCATCGGTAGGAGTTGCTATATCGATAATAGTTTTTGATATAGTCTGGCCTTGAGCTCGATAGTCAGTAAAAGCATAAGCTCCTACCATTGGAAACTGTTTCCGCATAATGGTATGTTTAACTTTTTTGCCTGATTGTGTACGTTCTTCCAAACAAATTTTCTTTTGGATAGGGAATATAGGAACCACTCCCAGAGGTAGATTTTGTAAAGCTTTATCTTTATAGCTGTCAAGTTGGACTAGGATATAGAGTGGAAGATGGGTGAGATGGACCGTGGAGGAATCGGAGTTAATATTGTCTTGCGGATCGTAGACAATTTCGACAATTTTACCCCGTGCTCCATTAACAATGTTGAATTGAGTTTGGATATTCTTCGTGATTAAGATTTTTGAGCCGACTGCAAGTTCCAAGCACGGAGGTAAGTAATCCTGTAGTTTATCACGATGTTTACTCTCGTCATGTGCTCGCAATAGAATTTTTTGATGCGAAGAGAGTGGCTGATCATTGACAGTATCATGAGCAGAACAGATGAACACTTGACGAGTGTGCTGTTGGCAGTATGTATACAAAGCAGCATGATTCCATCTTCTGCAAACAGAATGTCGAGGAGATATTATGGTTGGCACACTCCAGTCGCTGCCAGCTTGGAAGTCAGGATGATTATCGGGAGTTATTATCAAAGTGCGAAGCATTTGTGCATCATCAGCGGTGACTTGACCAAATCGTAAATCTTGCAAAAAATCTTGCCATACAGGATCGATCACCCGGATCTTATATAAAGAAGATAAGTGAAAATGTTTGTGAAACAAAAGCATTAAGACAATACCTGTTCTTTCAAGATAACAACAGTGTCAAACTCTCGATATATATGACCTGCTACAATGAGCTTTTCATTATCCCGTCGTTCGTTAATAGGATAATAAATCCATTCGTTTTTGGCTTTGGCGACTGGAGGAAACTGGTGAAAATCGCCGAACATAACAACATCTAAACCTCCAAATGATTCTGCTCCTGTGTAATGTGAAGCTCCTTCTCTGGCAATAGAAAGTGTGTTCGATATCGATGTTAGTAATGACTTGTATAACATTGAGTCTTCATCGAGTATAAGCAAGATTTTTTCTCTCCAAAAGTTTTGCAGTTTTTGTTTACGTTGTGCGGTTATTTTTTCTTTAACAACAACACCAGAGAACAAGAGCATGTGTACAGTCATACCGTCGATGACCGCTGCTGCAATGCCAGTGTAAGCACCTTTTGCCAAACATTCCAATTTGCCCCAGTGTGAAAGAGTGTCGGTAACAGCTTCTATAACTTTGGATTTTCCAGTTCCAGGACCACCGGTAACCAACATGCGTAAAGGAGGAGGTTTACTGCCAGCAAATTTTTGTGCAAGATGAGATATAATCAAACTGTATGCCCGATACTGATCTTCTTTAAGGCAAGCAACTGAAGGAATATTATCGACAACATGTATGTTGCTGCTGAAGAAAGAAGCATGACCACGGTTTGTAAGAAAATCGTCCGCTCATAAGACATCTCCATTGTGGTCATTGTTTAGGAAGCGCAGTAGACGGTGTTCATCATCAGTAAGAGAAGGATGATCTTCATCGGTGTTCATTAACTGAAGACACCAACAGTTGACGATGGAATCATCTACAGTGTCGGCAGGTATTGCACCCTGAAGGTTTGAAACCGTCCACGATTGTTCAAAATTAGGGGGAAAGATATCGGTTAATTCTGCAACCTGCATAGCTGATATGCCATAAGCTTTCTCATTTTCATTTTCTCCACCAAATATAATAGATTGGATGAGAGCTTGTTGTGATACAGTAATAGGAGCATTGTTATCTGGTTCGTGTTCAGTTGGTTCGTCATCGTCAATGTCTTCTGTGAATAGGTCGGCAAGCTCTGGTGAAGACTCATCGTGCTCTGCAGCAGAACGACAGTCATAATAGAATTGGATGTTATCTATCCTTCGTACTATCCGAGGATCGGCGGTGCTGATAAAGTTGGTGAAAGCTTGCTCCCATGTCTGTTCCGGTGATTTTAGGTCTGTATGAATCATCCTCCAGGGTTTCATTAATAGTAACATTGATGCACAGTAGAAAGGTCGAATAGATGGATCATCCGATCATGGAAAATATCTACCCATGAAAGCAGGTAAATTGCGATGATTTTCAGAACGGAGAACATGAACGTATTGGGTGGCCCGTGGATGGGCGGAATAGTAAGGAATACGTTCGTTGATATAATGGTTATCAGTTTGTTCACCGTCAGTTATTCATTTTTCATAGGTGTGAACGAAGAAGTCCATGACATTGAAATTGGTTAGATGGTTTCCACGATACTGATAATCGACAACTTGACTGCGTTCATAAACACGACCTGTACTGTCTATTGCAGGTATGATGTAATCATCATCAGTACCATTTGAAACCGCACTAAAAGTAGAGATTAAGTTAGGTTGGCAATGTGAATAAAAGGAAAAATTTCGGTACCTAGGATGCTGTACAGACACAATATCATGTGAATATGGGTGAAGATCGGGAAAGGCATTAAGGAGAGCGTGTATGAAAATTGTCCAGTAAATATGGGTGTATGTATGCGTTAACCAAGTGTCACCCCTTCCCATTAAAAGAGACATCATCATTTGCCCTCCGATTTCTTGTTCTTTATTTAGGGCATTCATCATGTGGAAAAGCATAAGGGATTGTTTATGTCGGAGGGTATCCATGTAGGAATCAATTGGATGATCTTGGTCATAAGCATAACCCTGTGTAAGAACCGCCGATGTGTTTTGATAACGGGATTGTTTTTTGGCAGGATACATGGTCATATAGAACGATAGGTTGAGCGTATCAGAACCATTGGTTAAAAATTTGAGATTATTGTTAGCTCGAGTACATATTGTGAGAGCAGGATTCCATTCGACCACCAACGGGTACAGTCTTTTTGGCATCCAATCTCCATTAGGGTATACAGTGTCTGTATCTGCTGTTTTCCATGGAGCGTGTCGTTTGCATTGTATATGACCATGTTTCATCACTAAGCAACGTTTTGGATGGCAACAATGGATTTGTTCAGTCCTGGCAATGGACAACTCCAGATGTGAGGCCTGCTCTTTGAAATCAGGAGAAGAAGGATTAGGCATGCGACAGTAAGCAGATTCCATGTCTCGTGGAATAGCTTCGATCGACTCTTTCGATTCTAGTCCTGGGAGATATGCTCTAATGGTTCTTGAAATGTAATATTGCAGTTGTTCGCGAAAAGTAGGATCTTGAAGAAGAATATTCATTTCCGAACATGTTGGAGCATTTTTCAAATATCCAAGCCAGTGTATATGCAAAGATCCGCGATTTTGAGATTCCCATACTGCAAAAACACATACGAGCTCTCCTACAACACCTAGTGCAACTGAGAGATGGTTGCCGACAGGGAATATCTTAAAGATATGTTGAAAGATATCATCAATACTGTTGTGGTGAAATTGGGCAGCAGCAAATGGATCGTCGGCAACGGCTTGAGATCTCTCAGTATGTGTAGGTATAGGAGGAGATAGAGGACAATCCACATTAATATTACGACCATAGAGGTATTGTACGATAGGATCATGAACATCAGGAAGATTGATTGTTCCAAACAAAGAAGGTGGATTAAGATAAATGGTAGTTGACCAGATGTAATTGCGTAAAGCATAGCGATGTGCATCTGATCCCATAACTCGTCTAGTGGCCGCAAAGACATGGTTACGAAGAAGTCGTACATTGGCATTTGTGATGGGGTGATGGTTTTGTTCTTGAATACAGGCTTCTTCTAGGTCAGCTAAAGTTATGCGGGAGATTGCCAGAGAATCACGTTCAAAGCTTCGACGATTCATTTCAATGCGAGCAGAAGACAGTGCTTCTCTACGTTGTATATTTGAAAAGCAAACAAACACGAATGCTTTGTGAAGTCGGAAATGATGGTCGAAATATTCGAGAAGCCATTGAACTTGTTCCCGTATTGAAAGTGGGGTGGGTCGAATAGCTTCAATTCCGCCCCGTCCATATATAAATAAGCAAGGGAATGTTTCTTCCCAATAGTTTGGAACATCATCCGAGTTATTTGAATTCACATTCGAATTTGGGAAGTCGGAAACAGGACGTGAGCTGTGTTGAATAATGTAACCCCCTTCATTGTTTTCAGACCAAAGATTGGCTAGACCCCATAGCATAAGTTCATTTGCAGATAACTGAGTGAGATCACAGTCTAACTGTCCTGATACTTCTAAGGGTATGATATCCACTATGATTAAAGAGAAGTTAAAACTAGGGTAGTAAAAAGTGATAAAAGGTAACTTACGTTCATGACCTAACGAGGTAAAGTCATCCTCTACGTCTATGCGACCATCGCTATTAACGTAGCTGCCTTGTTCGTCTGATATTATATGTACCTGATCTGTTTGTCGAATGACTCTAATGATTTCATCTGGAACGTTGTCTTCTGGCAACTGGTTGATAATACGGTGGTCGACAGAAATATTTCCGAAATATTTCGGATTATTGGCTTTAAACCATTCCAAAGCAAGTAGGACAGCCCTTCGGCGAACGCGAAAGAGTTTGAGTAGCTTATTAGGATCTAGAAACCCGTGTCCTATCAAAACAACAGATATAACTGCTGGAAGTATAGACAATGGTTGAGGAAGTAGATTGCCTTGTACCATGCCAATAAATGCATCATTATTGAGAGAGTAAGTGGTGACTGTTCCTCGTAACCCTTTTTGAGCTGTTCCAGGAAAGGCTCCTGATCCGACTGAATACAATTCGTAAACATATGCCCGTGGAAAATGTCTAGCGAGCAATAGTTGTTCACAAACCGAAAGGTTTTCGATGACCGGCGGGATGTCTCCAACCCAGAGATTGTTCGTGAGTGAGAATTTCAACTGGCGAGACCCATCCCACTTGTTCAATGCCTGTTTACAGGAACGACAAATTGAACACCACGGTATGTTATCTCGGTAAAAAACCGCTTGGTGTTGTAACAACATACCGTTAAAAAGGCGATGAGCAGGATGAGGTGAGTGTGGGTATAGAGCTGGAGGATTAGGTATTGCAGAAATAGGAATGGTAGTAACGCCATCTTTAACAACCTTTCTTTCGCGTGCACATACGGCACATACACCCTGAGCAATGTTGGTAGCACTGGTTGCATTGAAGAAATCCTGATAACATTTTTGCTCTTGTTCTGCGGTAGGTAGACGAAGAAAGTTGTTAAGGTTGTGATCTTCGGTAGGACACGGAATTTCAGAAGCAGTTGTTCATGTTATGCGCGGTCGTTTTGGAGGAACTTGAGGTTCATTTTGTTTTAGTTCAATTTGATGAAGCAAATGGGTCTGAAATTCAGGAGAGGCATATGTAAGTATGTGAGTGATGAGTGCAAGCTTGTGTAGTCGAATGTTACGTGAGACGATAAGATGCCCTCTACATGCATCACGCAGCTCAGTAAGGGATAGTGTGTCTAGTAATTGAGCTGTTAGTTCCATGAGTGAATAGAATGGCGTTCAAGATAAGTAGAATCAAAATTTACTTACTGAAAAGCTGTGATTCACAATTAAGGAATGTGATCGAAATGATGAAATAGTGGTCTAGATCACTTTCGCTCCATGGTTAACGTATTCAAAAGCCATATTTTATGTAGATGGTCTTTCTGATACTACTGTCATGTCGTTGATAGCGCGCCACCGCGATATTATGATGTCTAGTCCTCCTGAAAAAGTCCTTTATCTTGGTAGAGACGATGCATTGCAACATGTTGACTGGGTGGATATGAACCATTACAACCTGCTTGCTATTCGGCCGACATCGAAGAAAGGAAAGAAGAAAGATAAGGACAATGATGGTGAAGAAATAACTCCCGCAAGGCTGGCTGTAATTGCCAAGATTTCTAAAAATCGATTTTTTCTATTGCCTGATGGTGGTTGGAGTAGTGCTGCCCAGGTCCGGTTCAGTCCGGTTCAGGCCTTTTTTTTTCGAACGCAGGACCAGACTTGAGGTCCGGTTCAGAGGTTTTTGCTGAACCTGAACCTGAACCTGAAGTTCAGGTTCAAGAAGGTTCGGTTCA
>JASFCZ010000089.1:0-17017 GCA_036937155.1 Cyathus pygmaeus
GTTATATTATGGATGTAGATTCTACTAGGCGAACGCGCGCATTTAATCGAGTTCCCCTCAATCCTCCTCCCACCAGGCGCAACAGCAGGCTCCATAGTCAACATCGCAGTGCACCAGAACCACGCAGAGGAGAAGAGGCGCGACGCAGAGTTCTGGGAACTCCAAGATAGCATCCTCAATGAGTTCGGGGTTAAGAAACCGGAGAATCCAGTTCTCACTGTACGTCCCCCCTTTCACTTAAGTTATAGTTGCATATATGCTGATAATAAAGGCAGTTGAGGAACGTCACGCAAACCTCTGTTACCCTCGAATGGCCGACCGTTCAACTGGCTACCGCAAAATTACGTTCATTAGATATCTACAGGAACGGCCAACGCCTCGCTGCCATCCCCTCCCCCTTAACCAACACCTCAACCAAGCTCTCCGGTCTAGACCTAAACGCAGACTACACCTTCCAACTCGTCCTCCGCACAACCGCCGGCACATTCCCGTCCAACCTCCTCCGCGTGCACACGCACTCGATGCAGGACACCTCCGGCATCCGCGTGTGCTTCGGGAACGTGCAAGACGCGGTGTTGTTGGAAAACTCGAAGCTCGCGCTGAGGGAGATGAATGCGCAGTGGAGCGATAAGATACAGATTGAGACGACGCATTTCGTGTGTACGACGCCGGCTTCTACGCCTACTGGTGCACAGGCGGTCGGGAACGCGACTGCGGCGCCTGGGGTTGAGTATCAGCGCGCGTTGCAGTTGAGTATACCGGTCGTGCAGCCTGGGTGGATATTGGCTTGTCATAGTGAGAAGAAGTACGTGAGCGAGAGTGTTATATGAGGTTATTGTACTGATGGGATTGGATAGGATGGTGCCGATTGCGGCGTATTACTTAGGAGCGACACCCAGCCTCCCCTCTGCGGGATTCAATACTGCACAAAGGCCTCAATCGATGTCTCAAGCCAACTTGCACCACGCGTCTGGCACGCCTCCGCCAAACCAAAAAGCCTCCAATCGAGCATCTATGCCTGCGCCTGCGCGGTCTCCACCCACCGCTGGGGCGCAGAGCGCGTTCGTGAACCAGCCGACGCAATTCGATGCAACGCCTGAGGAGGATGATGATCGGAAGGAACATGAGCATGGGCATGGGGGTGAGGATGGGGCGGAGGCGGTACAGTTGGAGGGCCAGACACAGACGAGTAAAGAGGGGAAGAGGAAGAGTCGGGCGGGGACTATGAATCGGGACTTCAAGTTCCCGCCGGAGAGGTCTTCGTCGTCGGAGGTGGCGCCTCTGCCGGATGTGCCGGGGCAGTCACAGTCGGGGACGGCGACGCCTACGCAGCAGGGGGTGAGGCCAGCTGCGTTGGTGAACAAGAGGGAATTAGGGGAGGAAGGGGAGGAGGAGCCGGGGATTGTGACGCCGTCGAGTATTGAGGTGCCGCCGCCTCCGCCGGTGGAGAAGGAGCGGTCTGTGCATAGTCGGAATAGCGTTGATGAGGGCGAGGAGGAGGTCGGGGACACTGTTGAGGTTGATTTGAGTTAGTCACTATAGTATACCTAGTTAGCTGTTTGCAATGAGAAGACATGGACAAGCTCTGACACATTCCCACACGCGTGCAACGCACCATTCCGCCATCGCACACAATGACCTATCAGCGTCACCCACAAAATGTCCCTCCTCGACGACTACAACGCCAATCTCATGCACCACGACTCCATGCGGCTCTACCGCACCAAGCGCGACCTCGCACACCGCTCCGTCTCCTCCAAATACCACATCCTCGGCTTCATCTCCTCGGGGACGTACGGCCGCGTGTACAAGGCGCAGAGCCTCGACGACGACCGCATACATGCTATCAAGAAGTTCAAGCCCGACAAGGAGGGCGATGTCGTTACTTATACTGGCATCAGCCAGAGTGCGATACGTGAGATTGCGGTGAGTCGGTTGTGCGTGTTATGTTGCTGGACTAATGAAGGGGCAGTTGAATAGGGAGATAGACCATGAGAATGTGGTTGCACTCAAAGAAGTCATACTAGAGGATAAATCGATATACATGGTCTTCGAATACGCAGAACACGATTTCCTCGTATGTCTCCCTTCCCCCTTCATCTTCCTAACAACTTGCTAACTACGCCCCCACAGCAAGTAATCCACCACCACTCCCAAACCATCCGCGCGCCCATATCCAGCGCAGTCCTCAAATCCCTAATCTACCAGCTCCTCAACGGGCTCATCTACCTACACGCCTCACACATCCTCCATCGCGACCTCAAACCCGCCAACATCCTCATCACCTCCGCCGGCGTCGTCAAAATCGGGGACCTAGGTCTCGCGCGTCTGAGCTATCAACCTCTACAACCACTGTTCCTAGGCGATAAAGTGGTGGTGACGATTTGGTATCGCGCCCCTGAACTGTTGTTGGGGGCGAAACATTATAATAAGGCGATTGATTGTTGGGCTGTGGGGTGTGTTATGGCGGAACTGGCGAGTTTGAGGCCGATATTTAAGGGCGAGGAGGCGAAGTTGGATTCGAAGAAGAATGTCCCGTTTCAGAGGGATCAGCTGTTGAAGATCTTTGAGGTGTTGGGGACGCCTGATGGTGTGTTGCGACCTCTCTTTCTCTTGCGTAAACGTTACCTTACATGGTGCAGAGAAAGATTGGCCCGGCCTTGAACATATGCCAGAGTACCAAAACATGAAGCGGTTGGATTAGTACGCGTTCCCCCCCTTTCCTGCCTTTGTTCCTCCCTACTCACAAGTTGCAGTTTTACCAACCGCCTCCAAGAATGGTGTCACTCCCGCGTGCGCTCCGCAATGGGGTACGACCTCCTCCGCCAGCTATTCGCATACAACCCCGATAGTCGCCTCACCGCGCGCCAGGCGTTGAATCATAAATGGTTCCAGGAGGATCCGAAGCCTTGTTGGAAGTACGTTCTTTGACTTCCATTACTTGCAGCGTTATTTGTTATAGATCACTCACTGACTATCATAATGATATAGCGCATTCGCCCCAATTCCAACACACCAAATCCCCCCACACCGCCGCATAACACAAGACGACGCACCAAGCATGATGCCCCTCCCCACCGCCGGAGCCGCCGGCGTAAGCGGCGCAGGCATAGGGGGAGGCGGAGGTGGAGGCGTACCTGGTATAGGCGGCATAGGCGGCGTACAAGGTAAAGGCAGCTCGGGGTTCACGGGTGCGGGGTATACCGCTACTGTGGGGGGTGGGGGGTATGGGACTACTACGGGTGGGACGGGGGGTGGGCATGTTAGGAAGAAGGCTAGGTTGGGGTAGGGTGCGGTTGGTGGGGGGCGGGGAGGGAAGGGGAAAGAGGGAGGAAGCGAACCCTCCGTGGAAGGTGGATCACTTTTTCTCCTCAGGTTGCGGAGAGGAACCCTCTGGCGCCTCCAAACGCCCGTTGGTGTTGATCCGTGTCCTCAAGACTTGGAGAGCGACGAAGGCAGAGCATCTTCGTGCCACTGAATCTCTATATTCGATGGGTTTCCTACAAATTACAGGGAGGACACTTTCAAGCGCGTGGCGGTGGCTCAAGCCTCAAGCCGCGCATCCATAGTAACCACTCGGAGGGTACGAGTCTCATTCGACCATAAACATCGACTCTCGCCGTTCGCTGAACCTCTTGATGTGTGGGACAACGAGAGGACGAAGACGGAGATACTTTGTGTGCTGGGCGGCTCAGTCACCACTACGATGCCTTGACTCCAACCCCTCGAATGCCCAATTCTTATTAGCTCGTGGTAATCGACTCTTGCGGTTCGTTGAACGCTCGAAAACGTGGAGAATAACCAGCACCTTCATCGGTCCAGAGCTCAGAACTTCGTTCGTCCGAATCTCCTTGTTCGAGAAGGAGCGGGTTATGGAGAGGACGGAGGCTCGCGTTCTGACGTGCTCTGGGTACTCCTGCAGTCTGCGTGTTTCTTGACGCGTCATGATACGCAAAAGGATACAGAATCTCTCTGAATACAAAGGTACCGCATCGCACTTAACTGACGATGACAGAAAAGTAACGACGTCGTCGTCATTTACAATTGGCTAAATACAGTCGGTAGCCTTGTTTAGAAAACCATTTCATCATTGCAGATGATCTCCAAAAGTCTTCCCTGTCATATTGATGAAGTTCAGCAAAACAAATATCTCGAAGTATGTACCTAGAGGACCACATACAACCGGTGGCAATTGACAGGGTGGTCTTGGGGTCAACCGGGTGGTCGAGACGAGTCTGTTGTACATGTGGTCGATTGATGGCGGACCCACAAACCTAACTTCAACTTGAACAATGAACACAAATTGAGTCTGTTTAAGCACTAGTCACTTATAAACTGGGTATCCCTCTTCGACCTACCTTCGACATGGAATTAAAAGAAAACATGGAGAGCGACGACTGGCAAGACTTCTGGAATGCACCTGCAACAACCGAATGATTTTCTGAACAACGCTACCAACTGTATCAGCCAGTATACTACGATGGAGACCATATTGATTGTTACACACCTTCAGCTCCGTGCGACGCCGTTACCACTTCGCATTTTCCATATCCATTTGCGTATCACGTTGGGCATGACGGCGAAGATTCGAGGACTTTAGATATTAACCTCTTCGCAAGTCGTATCTTTGTTGTCGTGGGTACTAGTGTTAACATTTCTTTAGGCGGACCCATATCATTACCGCAGGACATAAAAGCGAGGAATGTTTTCATTAAGTTCCTTCAGCCAGGAACTAGCGAACACCAGATACTGTAATTTATACATGAAATGGAGCTTTCGACTCTCCAAAATGGATGTATCCTACCTGTCCTTGGATATCCTAAAGTTTGAAGTATTTTATTTCGCTGTCATGCCTCGGTACGCCTGTCGCCCGTATTTCGATTCATATCTGACCATTAACTTGGCTCTCTACTTCTAGCTGGCTAGTAGTCCAACTTTATTATCAGTTCGGAACCATAAAACATGTACTGGATTTAATGTCTTCGATGCTTATTGTAAGCAAATTATTACCTCCTTACGAGAAATGTTAGACATTGTATTACTAGGCGGTTCAATTCGTTCACGAACATAAAATATTCCACCGAGATATTAGATTCGAGAATATGGTTAGAAATTACGCCACCAGCAGTGACGCAGATCCAGCAGACAATTTCGTATTCCAGTCCCTCCAGAATGGAGAGCACTTGCTTTACGCAATGATTGACTTCGATGTATCTGTCGCATTCCCGGAGAAAACAGTATTGGGTCAGTGTAGAGTGCCATACTACGAGTCTCACTTCGGGACATACTTTGTCTACGACCTTGTACAAGGGGAATATGATTTCGATCCTTTCGCCTATGATGTTGGTGTATTAGGTGCTGTGTTCTCTCAGAATTTTGCTGTGAGTGTGATATGTTGTATCTCTCGAACACCGGGTCTTACATTTCCAAAGGACTGCATCCCTATTGTTCCTATGCTCGCACCTTTAATCGATCGTATGGTGACACACGACATCAAGAAACGGTTTACAGCAGCCCAAGCTCTAACCTTTTTTGAAGCCAAATATCAGAAGTCCAGCTATATTCCCATATCAAGCTGAAAGAAAGTGAGGTTGATTACGAAAAGCAAGATCGCTGGCAGGGGCTCCCGGAAGACTTCGTTAGGCAATGGAATCATTACCGAGCACCTGTAGTACCTATATCTGTGAAGGTTCTTCGATATATCTGTATGTTACATCCCCTCGTTCACACCACTATCGCCATGATTAGAAAATGGATGTATCTCTGACTAACAGGAGGTCATCACTTACCTTAATAAGTACTTAAAAGTCAAACTTTTTCCGGATCTTTCTATCAGTACTACTCAGTATTAAATACTAGTAGATTTGATGTTTGAGATCGATATTGCAAATTATACGGTATACTAATATTTTCAGCAAGTGACTTGCTCAGAATTTTCACTGTGTTCATCTCACAGTTCATCTTTCACCACAATACCTGACTCTTCATTATGTGTAAGTTCCTTGACATCCACCGGGCCCATTGATGCGGCGGGCCGACTGTAAGTATAGTCCTCCGCTTGCCGTCCTCTCACGATGCCCATACTGGGACGAACACCGATTTTGCGTCTGCTCTCTTAACTTGAACCGCGATATGCATTTGGCTTACAGAAGATGTACCATCTAACTCGTCCATCCTTACGCGCCTTTCTTGCCATTCGAAATTCCGCTCGTTCTCAACCACCTCATAGGAAATATGCAGTCTCCCAAAGCGATTCAGACGACTTCGGCGCCTATAGCGTGATTCTGCCAGAGGAACCATTCATCTTCGGCGTAGAACATATTACACCACGTTCAGTGCCTCCAAATATTGAGAAACCTAGGTACGCGGAGAAAAAGCTTGATAGTACAGGTGAATATGGTGGGCCGACGCCGGAGGCAAGGATGACGTTAGGAGGGGAGGAGGAGAGACGGATTAGGGAGGCGGCAAAGTTGGCGAGGGATGTACGGGAGTTTGCTGGGTCTTTAGTGAAAGTGAGATAACACATTTTCAATATATTTGTTATAAAAAGCTGAACGTTGTTTCCTAGGTTGGTGTTACTACGAACTCGATAGACAAAGCTGTTCATGAATACATCCTCACACATGGTGCATATCCCTCTCCACTGATGTACGCCGGTTTCCCAAAGTCATGTTGCACGAGGTAATTCCACTCAAGAACTCAGGTTCATAAAGTTAACCATTTGCAGCGTGAACAACATCATCGTTCACGGTATACCAGACGAGTGCGCTGTCTCTACTCTGTCCCTTCTCAACATTCTAAAAGACCATGGGATCATAGTCGACCACTGAAAGACGGAGACATTATTAATGTGGATATTACAGTCTTCCTGAATGGGTATCATGGAGATACGTCAAAGACATTCCTTGTAGGAGATGTCGTACGTCTCTCCCAACTCGTTCTTCAACCTACGCCTAATAAGCCTTTCCTCTAGGACGATCAAGGCAAGGAGCTAGTACGAATAACAAACGAAGTCCTTAACGCAGCCACGTCCATCTGCGGCCCAGGTGTCGAATTCAAGACCATCGGCAAAGTGATCCACGCGTTACTCAAAGACAAACCGTTCAGCCCGTCGCCACAATTCACAGGGCATGGAATAGGGAAGCTGTTTCATACTTCTCCTTGGATATTACACCATCGTACATGCCTTTGCTCTTCACATGTGGGTGGCAGCTGATGCACGTTACATGATAGGAAACGATGAACCTGGGGTTATGGCACCCGGACATTGCTTCACCATTGAGGTAAGTGTTTTTTGCTCTGAGGACATCGTTTTCTGATAACTTGTTTAGCCTGCTATCATACAAGGTCGTGACCCCGTTGGGTGGTTGTTCCCAGATGGATGGACAGCGTCCACCGAAACCTGTGCCAGAGCCGCACAAGCGGAGCACATGGTACTCATTACAGAGAACGGAGCAGATGTTATAACAAAATAGTCTTTGTTCTGTGGTTTCTTGATACCTTACTGTATAAATGAATGTCCCGCTTTCATGCACATATATTATCAGTAGTAAACAACAAAAGAAAAGCGAGATGGTATGATATTCTACTGTACACGTAAATAAACTACTCTACTTTTGCTTGGAAGGGTAGTAGTACCAAAGAAAACTAACACGGAATCAATCCAATCCACTTATCGCAGCGCGAATCCTCTCCTGCGTGAACGTCAACAACACTTGCGTCAAATCCACTGGAGGTACCCTCCCCCCAATGATAGCATTGCTCTTTGGAATCAACCCCTTGGCCTTATTCAATAAGGCCAGCAAATCCCCCGCCAACTCTGCCCTTACCATCCTGTCGTGAAGGGCAGTCGACGACCTTGCAGCCTTCCTCTCCTTAGGCTCGTTCGTGCTCAGGCGCGCTGAGTCCATCGAGTCGTCCTCGGCTTCTGTAGGAACCGTATCCACGCCTTGCTTGGCGATACTCATTGCGAGCTGGGTTACGGCATAGACAAGTATGGATTCAAGGTTACGCCTAGCTGTAAGGACGCCCTGGCGAACATCTAGAGGTGGAAGGGTGGAGGATACAGCTTCTGCCGGAGCGGAAGTTATAGGGATGAGGCTCTGCCCTGCGGGACGATTAACAAGGTCGCGTAACACGTCAAGCGTGGTGTTTCCGAGTTCAAGGAGGGTGCCCAACGTTGCTGGTTCATTTGCGACAACCCTAGATTGCTATTGGAGGTTTAAAATTAGTTGACATTACATACAACTTGAAGGGAATATACGTACTGGAGCTACAAGTGCCTCACTTAATGGCCAGTCATCTTGTGAACTTAATAGAATAGTGTCTGCTCGACTGATGGCCACTAGCGTCCCTACAACGTTGCTTGATATTCTGAACAATCGATGTACAAGCTGGGCTATCATAGGCCGCTTCAGTGCATCATTAACCGAGGTGTTGTGTTCCTTTTCCAGCAGAACTCGTTCTTCGTTGGTCACTGGCTCCAACAGGCTGGCAATATGGTTGGGATGCGTAATTGCGTAGTTGAGTTGCTGAAGCAGTGAGAGTGCATGGGAGGTGAAGACACGAAGAACCCTGTTGACTGCTGGGTTTGAGTTTGCAGCTGAAGGTGCGCTAGCGGCAATTGCGTAGAAGAGGTTCACCACTTGCTCAATCTCTTCAATGAGAGCCGTAGTGAGAACATCGTTAGTTGTCCACGACAACGCTCTTGAGATCTGTTCACCATACAACTGCACAAAGCCACATGCTTCGGCATCAAAGTAATGGTTGTGCTTCCCAAGGGCTTTAACCACTGCAGCGACGATAGAAACCATAGTGCAGTAGGCAACGTGAGCAGGACTGCGCTCTCCCGGCAGTTCAGGTATTGATACGGCCACCATTCCAGCACTAATCGCCGTGCTAATGAAGTTGTTGCTATACGCTGTCAACAGTCCTTCACTTGCAAGTCTCTCGGCAGCCGTGGGATTACTTGCAAGAGCCATGTGGAATTGAAGGATGTGAGGACCATAAAGAGGTTGTTTACGAGCTAGCAAGAGAGGTATGTCAGTCAGACCAACAAGGTCAATGTGGGCGTAAAGGTCGAGGCTGCCACGAATAACATCGGTCTCCTGGCAACGAGCCAACCAAAGCGTGGATGTGGACGTGATATCGGACTTTATACTTTGCTCGAAGACGGCAACCAGAAGTTGGAGGTCCCTATCAAGGTCAACGTCCATCCTACTCCGCGCAGAGTTGAGCACTACTCGAAGGGCGTCGATGACCAAGTTGAGGCTGGAATCAACCATACCCGAGATATCCAGTCTGTGTTCCGCAGACACGGCCTTTCCATTGGGTCTTCGCATAAGATTTCTGCTTCGTCGTACACAGAAATAGATAATCTGTAATAGGGTACGGTGGAAAGGAACTGACAAATTGCCCAGGAACGAGCTGGCAGGCGATTGAGCTTCATTTAGGATGATGCCTTGTACGCCTCTAACGATTTCAATGAACGACTGAGTCTCGTTGGGCTTCTCTGATGTAGGGAACCAGACAAGTTCCAAAATCGCGAGAAGTAAGGACAGTCGTGTCCCGTGAATGGTTGCCATCATGTCTCCAGAGCGATTCTCCTTAGCCAGCGCATCCGAGATGGAAGCAGCCACGGAAAGTAGGATAGGCTGAACGGTAGGGTCGGCGCGAAGGTAAGAGGCAACATGACGGAGCAAGAACTCCCAAGATTCTGCCAACGCCGTCTGCGTATATGACAAGGAGAGATTAAGGTTAACGGATAGCAATTGCATCTCTGCGACGTCATTAGGATTCACCATCGCGTCAGTCACATGTGGATATGCATGCATGCGACTCCGCAGCAACACCATTGAGAACGCAAACTGGTCACCAAACTCACGCTCTGCAATAGGGGTTTGTGATTCCAGCTGTTCCACCGTAAGACCAGGGAAGTCGGCTTGGAATACCTCCACCAAATTATCATGTAAATGAGGGGCGTAAGAGCTTGGCGCAGCCTCCGACAGCAAATCTGTAAGTTCATCCTGCGATTTCAAATGAGGCTCAAGTTTTTGGAAGCTTTGAGGTTTCGACGGGACTGCTTTCCCGGAAGCACGTAGCTGACGGTGTATGCCAATGTCAACCCCAACAATGTGCACAGCACATGACTTGGCCACAGTGCGGTAACAGTGCATGCTCACTGCATCATGGAGGTCGGAATGCTTGACACCCTCAATGACAATGTACGCCGTCGTTTCATAGTCGGGAACTGGCCCAATCTCTGCGCATGCAACAGCAATGATTTGATCCCAGAAATCAGAATTGCTACGAATCTTCTCTAATTCCGTCTGGTACTCCAACCCATGCTGCCAGACCATATCAAGGAAACGCATGACAGATGCCAAAAGCTCGGGATTGGCCTCCCACATATCTTCCCAGTTGGCAAGGACATCCCGCGCCACGCTGACAGCAGTACGTTGAGTTACCCCCTTGTCTTGAGCCTTCCTATCATAGACTTCTGGTGTTCGGAATCGACCCGTAACTAACAAGAAAGCCATAGCAGGTTCTCGATCTGCAGCAAGTGTCATGAAATTCCAGATCTCTTTACGGAGAGACAGGTCATCAAAGGGGTGCTGAACAATGCTGACCAGCGAGGCAACTGTCGCTTTGGAATCAGAGAGATGGCCAACGATGGTAGGTGGTGAAGGTTGAGCAAAAGACAGCGATGAGCAAAGAGCGTAAAGAAGGCGCATGGCTTCAAGAGGAACAGCAGCACCAATTTCGCGATTCTTGACATATCCAGCGAGTACATCGATGGGATCAAGTTTCGAGCGATTGTTATCCAGAGAACTAGTCCCCCCCGCTACCCGGGTGCATAACGCTTGTTCAAGGAGCGATGTTTTCGTGCAATCGGCCAATTTTTGCTTGTAATTAAGAATCAAGCGGCATAAACGTAGATGTGACTCAAGGAGGAAGACAAGACGACGGAAATCGCTGTATCTGCGAGCATCCTTGAGCATCTTCAGCATCTGGGCACCGGAAGTCATCGACGAAACTATTGGGTTGATTGTGGAGGTAGTCGCGTTGATCAGCAAAACATCAACCACAGATTGGCTAAGAGCAAGGAATGGCCTGTCGCTAAGAGCTGGTGGGGCATGCTCTAGCACCTCAACATAGAGCGACGTTACCCGCCTGCCAATCTCAAATCGATCTCCAAGCTGTGCGTACTTCCATCCCTGATGCTCGGTCCAAATCTCACTATGGACAAAGTTGGCAGCGCGGAGAAGTACTTCCTCTTTGAGTTGCTGAAGCCGTGGATTGTCTGGGAGTACAGTGGACGAAGCTTCACGGAAGAGCTGCTGCACGAGATGTAGAAGTGCTAGTGTCATTGTATAACGGCCTATTGCACGCTCCACCCCCAGAGCTACAGTTGCAAATCCTGTTGAACGATCCGAACCAAACAGGACAGACGTAGAACGAATGTACAGCCATACGCGATTGGAGTAATTTGGCAATGCAAGAAGCGCAGAAAGCACACAGATGGAAGACGTAATGAGTCTCGTCCTCGCCTCAGTTTTGACTTTCGCGTTAGACCTCGACAAAGCATCCTCCAAAATCATGGTAGTAAGCTGCACTAAGTCAGGAGGCTGGGCCTCTGTCATCGTATGCGCAACAACATGATCACCAGCCTCTAGCGCCTGCATAAGTTCCTCTGCCTCCACTGGATTGTTCTGGATCAAGCTGCGTACAAGATCCAATGCATCTGTAATAATCTCATCATCTCCCTCTTTATCCATGTCTACCGCTATGTCTTCCAGCTTGAGCGTGACGGTTTGCGCCGTACCCCGCTTGAACGAGATATCTTGATGCCCGCCGAACGCGCCGAAGTTAAGCTGCTTACGGTTTACGTAGTCCGTAAGGAATTCGAGAATGAGTTTCCATCCGGAATGCTCATGTTGCCAGCAGACAATAATATAGTCCTCTCCGTCTCCACTGAGCAGCCTGCCTACCGACCGTGCTGGAAGAGTTGATCCACCCGGAAGTTTGATGGATTTCAGGTTGATATAGGTCAAACCCCCTGGTGTGTTTGATTGAAATCTCTCCTGTTGTCTCTCATATAACGCATGTGCACCCTGACACGCCGAAAGAGAGACGACAGTCGTATACGTCGGTAGCCGTTGCAGATAGTGGAACACATATCGATCGCAGAGATCCCGTTCCTCTCCGAGATCCTCGTCTTCAGCTGCAGCGTCTGCAGTATATAAGGGATCGGTATCAAGAAATCCAGCACCCGTCATCGAACGTAAAAGTCGAAATAGATGGACAGGCTGTACGGGGAAGCGGGAGCGGGTTACGTCGAAGATGGCTCTGCGGGAGATCCCATGGTTCCAGTCCGCTTGCCAGAACTGCGTGCAGATACCTGTGATAGACAGGCTCTCGCTGCGGCCAAACAGGGCAACCCAGACATGAATGAAGGCTTCGATGTTGGGAAGGGATTCAACGGGGGTTAGCTCAGACAGGGAGGTTACGAGCCCTGGAGTGTGAACAAAGTTAGCATATATGACACGAAATAAGATGGGCAGGTACCTTTCAGCACTGAGCGAAATGCTATCGCGTTGGGGTCCGTCACTGTAGATCCGGTTTTCCATGCTACCGAGGTCACAAACAAGGGAGACGACGTAAGTAGCGTGTACATAGTCTGAAATAGCCCTGCATCCGGATTGAGGCATAAATTCAGCATCTGAGTAAAAGCCGGTTCCCGATCCTTCGAGTATCGACTGAGATGTGGTAGCACCAGCTCGAAGAACGACTGGTACCCAGGCGGAAGATCCTTTCCATCCGCCACTTTCGACGAAAGTTTCGAAAGAACATATGCCCATGCCAAATACACCATCGAATACTCGCTACTCGTGTCCTTGACCACCATCTGATGTATTCGCTTTAACGAATCAGGAGTAGCAGTATACGCGTCCTTCCTCGTTTGTTCACTGTCCAACAAGAACTCGTCCTCCCCAACGGTCTCCAGCTCCAGCACTTCCACCGAAATCAACAACCACATAGCCGCACAATCCTGAATCATCTGCCTGCTCTCGTCGTCCAACAGCAAAGTTGAGTTTGTCTGGCTACTGCCTAGATGAGTGTCGTACATCGTCTCGTATATCTTCTCCACTATGGGTCCACTGCACGGCACGTATCCCCACATTGTCCAAAACAGCACCTCCAAAAGAACCAGCTGCTCCTTCATGTTCTGTTTCGCCCATTGCGTCGCGGTTCGTGGATTACCACGGAGGTTCGCTGGCAGCTTTTCGTTCACTTTCTTGGCGTACTCATGAATGACAGACTCCGCAAACTTCGCGCCGTCTGGAAGGAGCTGAGGGAGGAACGCAGATGCGATTTCGCCTATGGGGTTGTCGTCGCTCTCATTTGCGCGGAAAAGAGGTATGAGGGTGCGGTAAAGGGCCAATCGTTCTGAGTGGTAAAACGGCGTGATGGCCTCGAGGAGTTCGTTGACGATAGATGTCGATGAACCAGAGTCTGTGGTAGGCGGCAAGCCTAGATTGTAAAGGAAGGATCGGAGCAGAACAAGAGCCTGAACCTCGTCTATTTGAAACTTCTTGCTCACGGCAAAAACGAACTCTTTGTCCGGCTTCTCCACCCTCAACACAACACCATCCGGCAACGTCACTGAACCACTTTCTACCTTCGACTTTGACGCGCTTGAAGGCTTCCCAAAGGGCTCTGAGACATTTCCGAGTTGTTGTTTACGAGGGGTCAGGTATTCCTCTGTGAACTGTTCCAGATTCACGCTTTCTTGGTTCCCAGAAAGAATGTCATGTAGTTGGAAGTATGTCCTGAACACAGAATGTATAAGTGACATGTTCAGAGACCATAATATAAACTTACACGTCTACAAGATTCGAGCGTTTTGACGACTCGCCAGACATAGTGGCGAGGTAAGGGAAGATGAGCAGGTGAGTGTGAGGGCGGTCCAAGCTGGTTGGATTTGGACGCGATCTTGAAACTTGTTTACCAGCAGCCTTTCGTACAAATAAGGCCTTCGTTTGATTATTTCCCAAATATTTTCCTCGCCTATTCCTTGCTTATTCCTCCACGTTCTCTTCCACCCAACTTCCACCTCCAGCCTTTACTTCAAGTTCGAGATTCAAGATACATAAATCACTATTTACGTTCCCAAGAAATTCAGGTGTCATTCACTAGTTGTTCCAGCTAACCCCTGTGTTCCGGCCCCTTTCCCTTGGACGAGCATGAGGAAACTCGTGGCTGAATACTTCAGTATGAATTCAGCAGGAAATAATAAGAACAGAGCTAACACTGCGACCAGCCGTCCTCTATTACCTATCATACATAAGTCTTGTATACTTTGGACTGGGGGGCGAGCCATGAAAGGCAGGGTGTCAGAAATAAAGGTATTAACTTTGTATGGACTTGGATTTGGCTTGAACTCCTCCGACTCACGTATATGTTCGCTATGTGTTCTCTACAAATATATGCCTGCTTATAAGCTCGAAGCCTCGATTCTCCCATAAACGTGACAATTTCCCTCACAGGGGTCACATAAGTTTGCCTCGAGTAAGGCGCGTGGTAGTTGACCGTGACGGTGGTTCTCAAGTGGTTCTCGTCTGTTGGCGTGTGTCGCCGTCAATCCGCTTCCTCTACGTACGATATTCGTTCTCAAAAGCAAATAAGGATGAGCTTAGAATCTGCAGTTCACATCGCCGACTCCGAGTGAGTTTGTCACGTTCAACTTTTATCTCTTCAGTCACAGATGTAGTTGTAGCATACCAGCTCCTTGCGAAAAATGTGGTTATCTAGCTGCATCCATGGACACCATACCATCTCAAAATGTCCCTCTCTCGCTCGTTCGTTCGAATTTTGTCCCCGATTTGGAAAATCGCTTTAGGATCGAAGCCCTTATCGCTTCCAGCGATGTCCACATTCACTCCCTGGAGTCCGGAATATCCAGACTCCAACAGGATATCAAGCTCCTTTTGTTGCGGCTGTATGATGTTCGCTCATACAGAATGTTTCAACGTTCATTATTGTCTTCAATTCGCAAGCTGCCAGATGAACTTCTTGCAGAGATATTTTCCTATATATGTCGCGATCCGATTAAATTAGGGATCGGCCCCGGTATTATATGGGATTTGCGGCAAGTATGCATACGATGGCGCATGGTGATAAATAGCACACCACTACTGTGGAGGGATTTTGAGCTGGAGCACCCGAGGAATGTCAAAAACATGGGTATCGTTGCCCGGCGTGTTCAGTCCTGTCTCGAGTTCTCTAGAACAACTCCGCTGTCCGTCTCATTTACGGATGGTCCGTATTGCCTCGGTAAAGATTTCCCCTTCGGCATATATTCAGTTTTGGCCAATCATGCCGACCGCTGGATCTCACTAGAAGTTGATGGGAGTGCATTTGACTTCGCAGTTAGCGACCCAGCTATAATGGACAATTTTAATCAACGTGGGCTTGGACAGCTCCGTAGTTTGACTTTGTCTTTTACGAAGAGATTCCCATTTCGTGTCTTTCAAAGCGCAGTTGGACTTGAAGTGGTTAACCTTTTTCGATCGGACGTTGTTCCTGATATGTCCGATTGTTTCCCTTGGAGTAACGTGAAGAAACTTAAGGTGGTTAGCTGCGACCTGGGTTCAGGAGATCAAATCACTTCAGCTCTTCGCACGATGGCCTCTTTGGAGAAGTTATCATGGAGAAAGAATGATATCATGCCAACCGGTACAGCTAGTGTCATAATGCTCCCGTCACTTCATACTCTCACCGCTGAAGAAGTTAATGACTTGGCACCCGACGTTTTCAAACCACCGGATATTTGGCCAATATTACGGGCACCACTACTAACTGATGTCCATATTATAAACGATTTCGAATATTTCCGCCTTTTCTCGATTATGGTTCAAACATCAGCAAGAGGCATCAAGATGTTACACCTAGATGGGTGCTGTACGGGTCTCTTTGTTAAAGCCGCCAAAGAGTTCTGCGCCTCTGTGGAAGAGCTTACTGTTGGTAATATGGATAGCAACCTCGGCGTTCTATCACAGCTAGTACAAAACCCTTTGAAAAATCCGCGAACTTCTAATATATTTCCATCCTTGAAGAAATTAGAGATTCTACACTTTCCACTTGAAGATGACGCCTTGTTTTCCCGTCTGGTGGATGTCATGCACTCTAGATCAAACATTCCGGAAAGCCCTACTGATTTAGAAAGGCGAAATTTGCTCAAGACGGTGTCTATATACTGGTCTTATCATAAATTTGATCCTGAGAAGCATGGTTTGAGAATATCTCAGCTTAAATATCTAGGAGAAGAACTTGGAATAGAGGTATTTCAATGGTTCAGTAGGGTGCAAAATTCGTCAACTGAGCTATGAGCATGCTTCCATTCTTGACGGGAGACCGGGATGATTCGATATGTGATTAATTGACTGCACATATGCATAGTCCTGGTAATACATAGGTAGTCTATGTCTGAATTTAGGGTTGTAGATCATCCTCCCAGTCATAATTCACTGACAGTTACTACTTGATGTTTACCAGGTTTCAAAAGACTCAAGCTCAAGTTCTTGGACTGAAATTTTCATCAGATGCCATAGCCTAGCACATAATGACGCTCCTCGAATTCGACGCATCTAGACGTTGCACCGAATCCATGCAATTTTCGTAATTGAGTATCTAACTGATGCAAAGTCAAGTCAGTAAGACAAACAACCTGAAAGTGTATGCTTAAGTACCTGTTCTAACTGTTCCCAGTGGCAGTTGCCAAATGTACAGATATGAAGGATGCACGCTTGATATAGTCCATCTGTACTTAGTTCAAATTTGGTTTAAATGTAAACAAGGTGTTGGAAAGCTTCGAATGTCCTACCCAATAGTCACAATCATTGCCATATGCACACCAGTGAAGCGCACCAGCAGCATTGTGTCGGAAAAATCGAAATCAGCATATTTGTACATATCTCCGCCATGTCAGCACATATCAGTCCATCAGCTATCCGGA
>JASFCZ010000090.1:0-16960 GCA_036937155.1 Cyathus pygmaeus
GTCAGATTTTGCTTGGACTTGTCTACAAAGAAAGGAGGAGACAGAAACAATGAAAATGCTGAAACTTGATAATGAACGTAGAGATAAACTAGGGTTTACATTGAATACATACGATGTAGATCTTAATGAGTATGAATTTGATTAAATTGCTATCCCAATAGACTCGTTGTGCAAATTGTTCGCAATAAGCAAGCGCCCCACTGTAGCATGACCGCTTGCGGTCATGCGGAATTACATTTTAACACAATCAGACAAAATGGTCGGTGTCGGGATCACACCTTCATAAGATAGACCGCATCCATGCTCAACCACCCCTATGTCATGTGCTGTGTTACTGTCACATTTTGCATGATCTGTGTAACAGACCAATAAATGTAGGGATATCATAGCCAGAACTCAGTGTTTTCGAAATCTAAAACACAGAAGTATTTAAAACTAGTGCTAAAACATATATGTCGCAGGAATTTATCTGGAGATGTGATCCAATGGAGAAATTATCAAAACAGTTGCAAGATGTCTAAATTGTGACTTATTTGTCACAGACATCGGAATTTTTCACTCTTTCAAAAATATCTTACTCAGTTCTTGAGCAACTGTAAATCTACCACACACGATTGCTCTAACATCAATTTACAGTAATCCTGCGTTTTATAAATTGGATTAGAGCTCTACTGATGGGAATATTACAGGTTTGGGCATTTGTGACGAAATCATGCATTCTTACGTCACATCACGTTTGGGGTGGTTGAGTATGGATGCGGCCTATCTTAGGTAATGACAGGGGTCCTGTCCTGGTCTCCCTAGTCTGGCGCCTTAGCCCGCTCGGCCATCTCGCCATGTCGTGACTTTGTGCGTGGTGGAATTGGGGACAAAACCAATTGCTCCAACTCCACCACAGGCAGATTGAGCCCAGGTAACTTTACAAAAATAACATTGTGTGTGCTTTTACATCCTTATACATATCTATGTATCTGCCATGGAAGCCTTCTTCAAGCTCTGGTCAGGACTCGTGGACACGGCACTTTGGCTTCACCGTGTCACTGCCTTCAGTTACAAGCGCCAAAATCGGTACTAAAGCGTACATTTGTGCTTCTCGATCTTGTCTCGATCAGTCACCGACCTATGTTTATCTCCCCACTACCACCCATTTCCTGTTGTGGACACGGAACTCGAGCTTCTCTGTCTCACAGCCTGCCTTCAGGCAACACCGCCGATGCACGTTTGACGTTCTCCTTGGGTTCTAGTCACTTCCTCGTTACCACTCTCTACCTGCAGTATTCTATAGTCTCCTTCACGCTTTCGCAAGGATTTTCATGCGTGTGTGAAGATTTCTGAGCGTAGATGGTGTGCTCACCGACACGAGTACGAAATGGTGATCATGTATCGGGCTTCTGTCATTGACATTGATCACTCTCTCAATTTGCACGCTGATTGCACGACCCTGAGGATAAATATACTCCTGCAAGACTCACGTTGTCCCCGCGGCAGTATTACTAATGCTACAGTATATTAATCTTGCCTACAGAAGATCAAGCCTTCTCGTCCCCTCTGTTTCTGGCCACTGCCGTTACATCAGCGAACATTGTCTACTCCTTCTAAGCTCTAACCGATCGACATACTATGTTGCAGGAAGATATTGCAGAGGTCCATGTAGGTGGACCACCAAACCCGGACAGGCGTCATCTTACATCGTTTTAGGAGGATCGGCCAGGTTCCCGCCGTCGACGTGGCCGACAAGGTGTCCCCCAACAAGTTGCTCCCCCACAAACTGCCGTCCAACAAGGTGCACAGCCGATTTCGGAGGGTGATAAAATAACTCTTCCGAACGAAATTAGAGTGCCGTGGAAGGAGGGATTTGAGCTGGGACAAGGGATCGATTACATCACAGGAGGACGTATGCCTAACGCCTTAGAACCCTTCACCATCCCGCAGGATCGAGTTGGAAAGGATCACCTTCATCATACCCAAATTAAAACTATATCTAGTTTCAGCGAAATCATTAAAGAAGACGATAAGGAGTTTGCGGCTACGATCAATATAGGCTCTGAAAAATACTTAGGGATGAAAGTGAAATCATCGCACTTGGACAACTTTTCAGCGACATCTACCATCACAGAATACTACGTCAAGGGTTCGTATGGTTTCGAACAACCACTCGGAAGTTCTTTAAACTTCACCTCCGACGCTCGAGCGCTGCTTCGCGATCCTAGGCGCTTCCGGGAACGTTATGGAGATTATTTTATCCACGGTTATCAAAAGCAGTATCGTTTTCATGCTGTCATATCGTACAGGTAAATATACATTTTCTCGGAAGTTAGGAAGTGTTTCATATTTGAACAGAAATGGCGAAAAATCCAACCAGTCTACATTTAAGGCCGATGTGCAACTGAAAAGCGACACCGTCGGGGGACTAAGTGGGGAATCTGGAAGTACGCAGTCTAACACAAGCCGCCGCACAGTGGAGAGTTTCTTCTACATAATGTCGGGAGTCGATTCTAAGAACATGGAGAATCTCTCCGTAATTCGACTTAATGCACCGCAGGATACCGTTGACAAAATGTTCGACGCGCTCCAAACGATGAAATGCGAAGGGGTCAGGCAGGTGGCTTTGCTCAGACATTTCAACGAGTAAGCATTCATTTTATTTCATCCTCGTTGGCGGCGATATAATATGAATGGTGAATTATAGCCTTTCTATCGAGCTCCCATGCTCAATTTATGTCGGGCCCCAAGCCAAAGACTTGACCATTGTTCTCTCAGAGCTCCAACGCATCGATCGCAACATCTTGAAGCTAGAATTCGATCTTAATCACCCAGCGGCCTCGAGGCTCTTGGAGACACCAGAAGTTAAAAATGTTCAGGCAGATATTCTTCATTTTAGGCAAAATCGGTCGACACTTGTCTATAAAGAGAAATTCCAGAAATGCCTTGAACTCTTAGACAATTTGGTTTCCGTGGAGGCTACAGTGGATGGCCTGATTAAACTTTCATCTCACATCCGGACAACATTACGACAATGTCCTCTCCGTCCACCTCAGAATGGCGAGCTGGTCGAGAGTAAAAAGGCCAACGCTAAGTGGGTATATGGAATAGGAAATAATCAACGGGAAGAAATGTCCAAGCGGAAACGTCGAATTCACGTATCTGACACATTCGAAGGAACAGAAGTACTTCTCGAGTATAGTAAACCCTCCTTTTTTTCCGACAGGGTATCTATGGAATTTACATCGGCAATGACGCGCAACTTGCCAACCCCAGCACAGAATGACGCTGCAGTAGAGCAACAAGACGGTTCCTTCCTCTACCGTCCCTATCCCGATGACAAAAGCCGGAAAGCATCTAAATACGCACCCATAAAGAATCCGGAACGTATTTTCCATGAAGGTACCGGTTTTGCTGCTATTATCGGCTTCACCGTTTCATTTAATAATGAAGAAGGGGACGCGGTTGGGTTTCAGATCAGCGAAGGGGGTCTATTAGACACCAAATTGTTCGTATTTCTCACTAAATTACCCCGTGGCTGCGAATGCCATTGTAGGGTCAGGTACCTTACCGGACTTGCTTCAGATTTTGGCTTGGCCCCGTAACTACTTCTCGTATCGTTTTATTGTCGTTTTGTCTAGCCGGTCTATATGCTGTAAGAATACTGTAGCAATTCAAATGGGAATGTACTTAACAGTATAGCGAACAATATAGCCAAAATATAGCGAAGCTATGTCAATCACGCGGCGTGGCCCCGGGGATGTATGCTGTGTTTGAGTTACATGCTGCTGGCAAACAACATAACGGATCGAATTCCCAACGAATTCCCAACACAAATCCCTGGGCAGTAGGCCCTACATAACTTTTAGGGCTACTTTTACATCCCTATTTTTCTACCATATTCAGTGGTCCTGAAGAGAGAGAAGCGGCTTATTGTGGCAGAAGCATGTTGTGAGTTCACCACATATGTTGAAACTTGAAGTAAGCTACGTCCATTTGCATTCCTGGCTCCTACCACTAACATATTCAGTCAATACTCAGCTTTACGTCCTAATAAGTAGAGGGAAAGTCTACCACACAGTCCTTGTCGTACCATCCATAGTCTCAAGATTTCAAGTGTAGCATCTCGACCTCAAACGCCAACCCGGGGACACGAAACCACGACCGCCAAATACTCTAGGCTCCCTCGACACCCCTTCTGCGGCAAGGCGGCACTTGGACGAGGGCGCGCGGAGTGGAAGAAGACATGAGCACTGATACTGCTGGGATTGGGGCCTCCTCTGCAGGGTAGGTGGCGGAAGAGCAGGAGGCGGGGCGGGAGGTGGTCGTGTGATTGAAGTCATGACGATCACACGTACATGGACACCCGGGGCTACTGCTGATTGCTGAACGTTGGACGCTAGAGCTGAAGAAAGGGAAGACGTTGGTTGGTTTTGCTGAGGGCTACTCGTAATGTGCGTGACATTCGTTTCGTTCACCTGTGCGCATCTCTGTCCCTCTTTTGGTCTATCGTTCTGTCTTCCTTTCGCTGTCCATACATTCCCTCCTTTTCATCCTTCCCAGGCGCGCGCTCCTGTGTGTCGCCTTTCGTTCCTTGAACTGCGACTCGCTCAGTACGTTGTCACACACAGCCATCATTTCTCGCTCTGCCGACCCGTTCCTTTACTCCCTACCACCTGTTTTTCTAAGTTATACATTACTAGTACACTTACTCTTTCGCATTCTTATAAGTTATCAGTCCCACACATTCGTCGATCACCGTACGCTCTTTCGGTTCCTCACCTCTCACAGGTCATCTTTACCGCCATTCTTCCCGCATCTTCGTCTTTACCCACCATGTCTTTCCACGCTTCATCTTGTCCTCCATTTCTTCAGTACCCGCTCCGTTCCTTGCTCTAACTTGTCTTATTGATCCCGTACTGACAATCGCTTCCTCAACAGGCACCGATGCTGGCAATTGCTCAAAGCCCTACTCGTCGCGCCTCCTCTTCTGCACTCCTCCTTACACGTTATCAACAACCACAAACACGCATGAATCCAGAGGGTGCCTATGAACGCAGATGTGCGAGAAGCGGCGGTCAGCCTGCTTGATCTAGGGAGCGTCGTTGGAGGAGTGGCAAGGCCCAGCAGCTCCTCCAGCTCCACTACCGCCACGGACCATGGAATGACGAAGAGCAACAACAACAACATGGGGAAGATGGTTTCCTGGAAACGACGAGCGAACGTCGCAGGCCTCCAACCAAGCACAGGGAACGATGAGCCTCCAGTGAGTTGAGATTCGAAAAGGGAAGGAAAATGCGGTGGCTACGCCTACAACAAAGGACACAGAGACCATGCTCCCTCCCAGCTTGCCCTCTTCCTCCCTGTACGACACACCACCATTATCAGAGCCCTTGCCCCCAGCTGCTCCTCAAACGTCAATCCCAAGCATACTACTGCCCCTCCCCTGTCCTCCATTACCCTTCAACGTCATCTGTTGGCCTGACTCACGTAGTAATATGGTCGGGAGATGTTATAGCTTTTTCTAATTGCAATTTATCCGTTAAACTGGCAGCATGCTTGTCTTCGAATAAAGGTTAAGGTGAGCGTATTTTTAATGGTAGGCAAGTTGCTATAAGTAGAAAACGAGGATGGATACGTAGACTATGGAATTGACCAAAGTATAACTAAGTAGCAGCATTTATAATCGATTTATATTTGATTTGTGACATAGTAGCACGTAGGTACTAATTGGTAATAAGACGATGAAAGAGGAGTATTGAGTATAGTCATTGGATATTAGACGAAATAATGGATGAACGTACGATAAACTTACGTCTGCGTTACAATGCGATTCCATAAGTCGAAGCATGATCGAGGAGGTAACTGACCCTGCAACGGCATTCACAGCCATGGGGCAGCTTTACTATGGATATTGATAATTTATTTTGTAACAGGCCTCCTTCCTTGACTTCGAACCCAACCTCTTCCCCTTCTTTGTTATTAAATGTAACGGTAAAACCGATGATAGTGGTGAAAACGGAATCCTGTTCACCGTAATACTTTCCAAGAGTTTCAGAACTTGGTGCAGAATTTTCAATAATGTCGTCATAAGTCTGTGGTCGAACACTGTGAAGACCACGTGAAGTCAGCGTTTCGAATTGCAGCATCACAGCTATCCTGGACATAAGATTAAACCTCTGTATGTCAAGTCGTTTGTACACCAGCAGTATTTCATATCCTTCGACCTGGGTGCCATCGAGATGAATACGACATTTCTGCTCGGATATTATTTCCGCCTTTTTGCTATCTGTTATGCCGTATGCCCATGCTGCATTAGCTCTCCTACTGGTGACCAGTTTATTGATACCAGGAGGGGAAATACGTTTCTGTAGTGTTGTACGTATGAATGTGGAAGCTTTAATCCGGGTATTCACCTCGTCTTCGACGGAAACCAAACTGTTTACGACTTCCAGGCGCTTCACGTCATCTCTATTGATAAGTGTGGACCGATTTTCCCTAAAATATTGAATAGCTTCGCGAACATCACGAACAGTATAGAAATCCAATTCCGCCGCTGGATGGAGCAGGTCAAATTCCAGCTTTAAGATGCGGCGATCTATGGCGTGAAGCTCAGAGAGAATTTTTTTCAAATCTCCGGCTTCAGGTCCTATAACGATGGAGCAAGGGAACTTTGAAAAAAGACTATGGTTGTACCGTACGTGTTATCCCACCAACCTCTTGAAGAAGAAACAATCAATGCTTACTAGCTGTAAGGCTTCAACAAGGCTACCTGTCTAGCCCCTTGACAATTCGTAGCCTTGAGCGCGGTGAACATCCTTTCAACGGTGCTTCGCGGCTCATCGGTCTGAATATCATCGAGAACTTTCCTGTCCGTAGCAGATAGTCCCATCATCGTATAGAAGAAACTCTCAACTGTGCTGCGGTTATTTTTACTCTGCATGTTTCCAATTCCTCCACTCAGTCCGCCTACAGGATCGAGCTTGAAGTCTGCACCGACCTTGAGATCTGAGGTCCTGGAATCTTCGCCATGTCTGTTCAAAGTAAACCTGAGATTAGAATGTCTTAGCCTTAAAGGGGACTCCAATTCACCTATACGATACAATGGCATGGAATCGATACTGCCTTTGGTAGCCGCAGATAAAGTAATCCCCGTAACGTTCCCGAAAGCTCTTGGGATCGTCAAGGAGCGCTCGCGCCTCGGAGGTGAAGTGCAATGAGCTTTCGTGCGGTTGTTCAGAAGCATATGAACCCTTGACAAAGTATTCTATAATAGAAGATGCCACCGAAAATTTGTCCAAGTGCGACGATTCCAACGTCATTCCCAAATGTTTTTCGAATCCTACATTGATAGTGGCGCCAAATTGTATATCTTCCTCTTTTATGATTTCACTGAAACTAGTTATAGCACGAATGTCGGCGTAGTGACGAGGATCCTCTCCGATTCGCTCTGGTGAAATGGTGAATGGTTCTAAGGCACTGGGCTTAAGATTTCCGGTGATATAATCGATCCCTTGTCCCAATTCAAACCCATCTTTCCACTGCACTCTAATTTCGTTCGGCAGAGTTATTTGATGACTGTCTGGGACTGGTTGTGCACTTTGATCGTGGACATCTCGAGGACTTTCTGGGACCGCCGGTTGTGCATCTGGTTCGTCACGGTTATCTTGCGGATTCTCCTGCAACACAATAAGATTCTCCTATGACACTACCATGAGGGACATAAATACGACGTTAATGAACACTTACGATTTGTGGCTGTTGCTCAGGGGTATTGTTCAACGATTTTAATATCCAAAGCTGTGGAGTAGTCGCTGTTAACAAATAAAAGTCACAACTCTTAGAAACCGACATACCACAAAGCTTATCATTAGTTTTTGGATGTACACCAACATATTATATAGTTAGCCGATTATGAGCTCACTTGAAGAGTCGTTCAATGCTGTCGCTGATCACGAACAGAGGGGGGACAAGGAAACTGCTATTCTGCAGGCAAGCGTCAACATGGCATCAGTAATACTGCCAAAGCGACATGATTGCTGCGAGTCTCACGGGAATATATTTATCTGCAGGCCTAATGTAGGTTGAAAGGCTTATAAATGTTACACGGCGGATGTCAGATACATGTCGCCATTTCTATTTCGACTTGCCATCAGCGCCATCCACGTCAAAGTTAAAGATCTCGGTCAGTACACCATACTACCTCCTTGAAAACTTCACGCTTTCGAGGAAATCCTTAAAGGAAACACAAATGAATCAGATAATGCATCGGGGAGTCAGGACTCAGTGAGCGTAGACCACGACCCGTCATACATTATAGTGAAAGAAACGACGAATATGTGCCTTGGCGCCAATTCGACGTTGACTGAAGGCAAATTGAAGGAGGCGGTGACACGGAGAGCTCCAAATGCCATGTGCACAGCTGGAAAATGGCGTATGTGAACATAGACCGGTGACCGCTCGAGAAGCACCAATGTGTGTTTTGGCGCCTATCGTGTGTGCATGAGTCCTGACCAGAGCTTGAGGAAGGGCTTCCATGGGAAATCATTGATCGATAGCATGCGTTGTTTATTCTTGTACGGGAAGTCAGCGCTCAGCGTCCAATCCACCTGTTCTTGATAGGAGGTATATAGGGGACCCAGCGGAAATTGCGGAGTTCAAGAGTTTATCATCGTGTGAGGAAATGTTTCTACAAGGCGCTTGTGATGGATGTAGATCCTATACGTAGCATGGGTTGCATGGAAGCAGTGAGGTTATCGTTTGAGCGACAGTTTACTGACAAACAAGGTAGAAAACCACAGAGTTCTCCTCCATGCTCATAAGAGGGCACTAACAGCCTCAAAAGACCTTTCTCTATCACTCCGTTACGATTCTCCAGAACTCAATCCCACACATATTATCTCCGCTTTCCCCTGCCACCGGGACCGAGACTCGCGCGAACGTCATGTTGGCATTTGGGATGGCATGTGGGTTTTGGGAGGGAGATTGGCGACGCGGGGAGGGAAGAGGCCTAGACAACTTTAAGGGAAAGACTTGCGAAAGTCCGCTTTGGATGATGATGGGCTGAAGGTTTGACGTAAGATGTTTAGCGTATATCATGATTCATTAACGAAAAGACACAGACCTCTGTCGCTCCTGTGCTCGAGATATCATATGCATCTGATTCATTTGCGTCACAGGTCAAGACTTTAGACGACGACGACGACGATTGTAATTATGGGGTCATTTTGGTTCGGCTATGAAAGAAGACTGCTGCAGGTCAAATTGGAACGGGTAGCAGCAACGGTTGGCGTGGTGGATGTGGACGGAATCACCGGATTGAACCAAGCGTTACTGTGTTTGAGTTGCACTTTGCCGACAAACAACAAACATGATCGAATTCCAAGTCGACGTCGGATCCGACTCGGACGAGTCCTCAGTTGGCCACGACAGATTGCTTTCCTTGCTACCAACATCCTCAGTCAATACTCAGTATCACATGGCAGGTCTCAAGATCTCAATTCATAGCATCTCGACCTCTTACAGGTGCCCTACTCAGGCGCCATTGTGGGTTTAGGAGGGAGTGTGGGATGGGAGGAGCAAATGTGGCTAGTGTTGCGGGTGCCCAGGGTGGTGGAGGGTGGTGGAGGAGGACAGGAGCGGGGGTGGGGATGGAGTTTCTCCGTTGTACTTATGGATGTTGCGTGCCGGTTAATTTGGAGCTTGCGGGTGCGACTGAATAGGCGGGGGTGGGGAGGGCATCGACGCTACCCGTATGTGTTCCTGTAATGAGTCTTTGAGGTACGGATACATCTTAACCTCGGACATTCTATAATTATACCCACTGGGTTGTAGTAAGTATTTTGCGTTTTTTCGTAGCACGTTCAATCCTAATTCAAAAGTTCCCGCATGTTACCGATTCAGACCCTGTCCAATCCACGGAGGCCTTGACATCTATCCCCAATTCCTCCCCCAACTTCTTGAGTTGAACAAATTCCAAATGATAGTTGCCATATGTTTCCTGATCAGATGTAGTGACCGTATATATCACATACTGCAAAGGTGCTGGACGTGGGAAGGAGGAGGAAGACGATCTTGAGCGCATAACTTCCTCTAACAACGGGAAAATGTCGCAAGTTTCGCTTGTTTCAATTTCCACCTCCAGAAGCTCGAGCGAAGGAAGTAGTTGGTGTGACACATCTTTTGGATCCCAAATAAACATGGAAAGAAGGGTATTTTCATACATATCAGGCTGGAACAGGCTAAGGCATTTGACGTGATGGAGATGTGTAATAGTATTGAGCACCTCATCCTCAATGCAGGAAGCCATTATGAGGCTCTCAACAATGCTCCCCGATAACTGGATCATGTTTGTTAACGGAAGTATGTCTGTCGAGGACTCCTGAACAGTAAGACAAATCAGATGCGGGGTGCGAAACATGGACCATATGCCAGAGTAAGCTAGACTTTCGCTGGGCCCAACAGTAAGAGTTTGGAGTGATGGGAGGGTAATAATGTCTTCTATCCCTGTTGATTGGATATTCGCACCATAGTTTATTGAACATGTCAAATTTCGCAAGGCGGGCATTGCAGAAAGGGCAGAGACAAATGAGGTTGCTGGATCTAGGTTACAGAATTCAAGAGTAAGACGTGTCACTTTACTCCAAGGGAATTTTTCGGATCATCACATAGGCTGATGCAAACGAGGCTAACGTCCTCCAGCACAGGGGCATCTTCAAAAATATCACTCGGGCAAGGATTTGATGAATCGCCAACGATTTGAAGTTTCTTGAGTTGCAGAAGCCCTCGCTGTCGGATAATTGTGGCCGCTGCAGATCGATTGGGAACTATACGCTCTAGGATGGACTTTGAAACATTCACGTCAGCCCATCGATCTGCATGATATGCAAGGCTCTCGAATTTGTAAATGTCGTCGGTTCCTGTCGGACGTGATTGATGAAGGCTGATAGTCAGCGGTGCGGCTTTGGAGAACTCAAGGCACAATTGCAAACGTAACCTAAAAGCGACGGATGATACTGAAGTGTGCGGCATTCCGTGGTATGCTGAATGAAAAGAACTCCAGAACGACGAAGTACTTCGTATAATATCTCTCCACCGAGCGCAAACTTGTTGCAGACACCAAATAGGACCATCGTTCCGATCGATTACTAGTTCTCTGTCGCCAGTAATCTCATAAGCAAAAATTTCGCTGAGGAGCTCATCCGGAAGCTTGCGTATCGGCGATAGCAATGAGTGGTGAAACTGTCTAGATGTGCGACGCGCTTCGACTAGTTCCTTCAGCCGTTGCATCTCCGACTCGAGTATCTCAATAGACAGGTCGGAAGAAGCGACCACAGTTTGGATGGCTGAACGTTCAGATGGGGACGGGTAGTAGCCAGAACGAGCCAGTGTGGCCAGTTTGTCAGGAACGTCCTGAAGGGCCATCTTACTGAGAGGTCCAGTCAAGGAATCACAGTGAGAACATGGCATAGGTATACTAAGATAAACGAGACAAATGACACGAGAATTAGTTGAAGTTGCCATCACTGTTAGTGGTTGAAGATGAGCACGTACATGGACGTCTCAGATCCGGACTGATCCATCTCTGAGATTTGGTTTCAAAAAGGCGCGGATAAAATTTTTATCGAGACTGTCTGAGGAAATTTAAGAAGTAGAGTAAAACTGTAAATTGAGTGACGGTAAATGTGTCGGTGACGAAGTTGATGCTGTTGGAAGTTCTGGTTCAACGTTCATTGCCCCTTGTTTTGCGATGATGAGTCATTGTCACTATAGCCAAACATGCCACGTGGGGGTTCAACGCAAATTCAAAACAAGTTCAGATTCAACGTTGGTTTTCTAATCGATCTTCTTGCAATCTTCAGTGCCTTGCTTAGTTACTACTTTCTTTTCATGGAGACACAGCCTCCAAGTTCGGGCGCTGGGTGAGTAGTCTGGGCATGTCACTTTGAAACTAGTTAACTTACTGGCAACAACTCACACTTTTGTCACACTTACTTGAAGATCCGAGTCCCCATCATGGTTGCAGGCTTTTGAAAGTGATATCATTACCAGGTTTACCCTCCAGGATCTCTCAACCTCACTTGCACACTCGCACTATGTGCCCGGTCCTGAAGATCGCTCGGCTATAGAAACTGGCCTTGCATCTGGGAAGGAAAATATCCGAGCTCTCAGAAATTAGATAACACACTTTCAGCGCGCTGCTACCTCGCTGATTAATGTGCAGCTATCAAACTACCAAAGATACAACGAGCTCCAGCACTCGCTACTTTCACCTATTCGCAAGCTCCCAGATGATATTCTATGCCACATATTCTCCTACGTGTGCGACGGAATCATCGCCATCGTCCAAATCACACGAGGTCACATATGGGATCTACAGGGAGTCTGTGTACGCTGGCGGGACGTCTTGCACAGCTCCCCGTCACTCTGGAGTAAATTTGAAATCCGAAAAGTCCAGCGAATAAGTCAAACGTGGCTGACCAGCGGATTCAGTCGTGTCTCAGAATTTCTGGGTCGGCTCCACTGACAATCATTATTCATCCGGGATGGCGTTGTCTTGATAAAGTGATGTCCCTCTCCACCATCGAGGACATTGCAAGTCATTCTGATCGTTGGGTATATTTTGTAATTGACGAAGACGAACTCTCCAGCGTTATGGAGAAGACCAAATTTGAAGCTATAATCCGAAAGCAGGGATGTCCCTCTCCACCATCGAGGACATTGCAAGTCATTCTGATCGTTGGGTATATTTTGTAATTGACGAAGACGAACTCTCCAGCGTTATGGAGAAGACCAAATTTGAAGCTATAATCCGAAAGCAGGGCCTTTCAATGCTTCATATACTTGGTCTTTATGATAGATTTCTGTGTGATGATTGCTTTGATATCTTCAAAGACGCCCGAGCCGTGGATGAAATGAAGTTGCATTCCATTTCTATTCCTCGGGCCGACCGATTTGCTTGGAGTAACCTGCGGAAACTGACAGTCAACTCCTGCCCCATCGGTTCTAAAGATACTCTTCATTCTGTATTTCATGCTATGACACAACTGGAGGAGCTTCTGTGGTGTGTCAACTTCTATGAAAATGAACCCGAAACTCCAGCGAACATGCATAACAAAATATTACCTCCCTCAATCGACGATCATCTTCTAGAGAAGTTGGTTTGGAGCTCGACGGACATTCACGACAACGTGCTTCCTGCACTACGAAAGCTCAAGATGACACCTAGGGGGATGATCAACCTTACCAATAGCCTTTCGCTACTGACGAACGTGCTGCGCTCAAGATCACCCTCCTCCACCAGAAATAGGGCACATATAAACCCGTTATTTCATGTGAAATTCCGAACGGTATATGTATATTTATACGATTTTGATTCCGACATCTCTAGGGATATGAGTGAACTAGGAGAGCAACTAGGTATAGAAGTAGATTTGGATCTGTGATAGATTGTATATTCTATTTTGACTTTACTTTTGCTCATGGTACATAGAGGTTTTGAAGTGGTTGAATTTCAGGTTCCATTAGTTTGAAGTACACGCTGTAATCACCCAAGCCATCCGAGACGACTGCAACGATTACACATGATGCAGCGAATACTCATACAGTTGAGGAATTCATCAATGTAGTGATCGTCGAGATCATAGCCATCGCTACCCATATGCACATGGTTCGTAGAGAATACCCTTGGACGCTGTACGCAGCGCCACTGCCGTCTGCTGGCGTAATTAATCTTGTCAGCTAGGGCTGTCGAGACTCGAAAGTACTCATTTACATGGCCTCCGCGTGCTACAGTCTTCGCCGATCGGAATCACAGTACCATCAAGTACCATTTGTCCCCTCGTCTACCTCCTTATAATAACACTGATGGGCAATGGGTACCATTCAAGTCGCATCGACGATCATTATGATGTTCGGCGTTGGCTCGGCGTTTGAAGTATGGGAAGAAGCAGAGTGCCCGTGAGATGTGAATGAACGTGTGTACTGAGGTGGAGGGAACAGAAGCTGTATGATCCTGAATCAATGCTCGTGCTCGTTCGTAGGCCTCTGCGAGCGAAGGAAATGGTTGACATGGGGGATGTGGAAACACGTGGATAATTCCACTATGTTTAAGTTACACGCTGCTGACAAACAACTAACAAACTGAGGGTCACCCCGACAGCCGACGCCCGTGTTTCAACCCTCCTTCTTTGCTCCTCTTCTTACTTTCTCTTTTCCATGGTACCTGTCTTATCTCCAGCTCACGGTCATATTCCATTCTCTGAGAGGCTGTGTATCATACAGACCGACGTACAAACTTTTACCTATGGTGCAAATGGCTGAATCCCCCAATCCTCACAGGAAGTGACGAAGTTTCAGGGTAGTCGCACCCTTCATGGTCTCAAGATCTCAAGCGTGCTGCATAGCATCTCGACCGCATACCAATCTCATACGGGTACTGGTACTGTTAGCGAGAGGGAATGCGGGAGGGGAGGTGGAGGGCAGGGAGGTGTGGCTTGTCCACCACTAACATTAAACGTCACACAGTTCAGTTCTCCCGTGGATGCTTGTCAGCAACAGTAGCACCCTCCATGGAGAACACCCCGCTCCCCACACCCGACGTCCTGCCCGCCCATGTCACAGGCTCCCTCGAACGTCACGCACATCGCTCCGTCCGTACTCCCCGCTCCCGTGGTCACTCGTCAACAACGAAGGCAGTGACGCATAGAACATCCAGAAGCCCGCCCAAGTCGCCCCGCCCTCCACGTCATGCTCCGGTACGTCCCATTGATTGCACTGTTCCCGTTGCCTCCCCCGTCAAATCTAACACCCAACTCCCCACAGCTCCCTGCTTCCTTGTCAACGCGTCACCCGTTAAAAAAGAAGATACGTTGGTCGATGACACGTAGTACGTCCCAGCACTCCATGCCCGTCACATCGCGCGCCACGTCACGTTCCCCAGTACGTCCCATTACACTGCGCCTATCGCCTCGCTCGCTACATTTAACGTATAACTCTCCATAGCTCCCCTCTCTTTTGGTCGTTCGTCAGTGACAAAGGCGTCCGGTTTGAGCATGTCCCCACTCTATGCCCGTCTCTTCCCCCGTCATCGATTCATCTGACAGGCTCCTTGGAACACCACGGCCATTTTGCTCTACATCCAACATGCTTCCTACCGCTCCATGCTCCCCTGGTCGCTCATCAACAGCGAAGGCAATACCAAGTATTACGTCTCAGTGCCGCCCGCACATTGCCTTGCCCGCCCCATCAACGTCACCATGTCCCTGTCACCTGTGTGCTACGCTCGTCGTTGTTGCCCGCTTCGATACACGTGCAATGTCCCAGGCCTCCATCAACAGGGACCGCGCGCGTAGACCATCAAGGTGAGTAGGTGGCGCCATGTCGGACTCTGTCCCCACAGTCTCCCCTCATTTGTCTCCCCTGCCCGCCCGCTCCCTTTCTGTGTAGTTATATGCACTTGTTGTATATATTACAAATATAATAACATTGTCAAAACTCATAAACTTGCCTGAAATCTGTGTAAATTACACTTACATGTTGGAGTCACAGGTTAGTTAGAAAGGTTGATATTCGAAGTGAAAGGGGGTGGAGTGGGGTGGAGTGCTAAGTACTGATATATTAAGAATACACTACAGTAATGATACATCAGATACTGTAAACCAGGCCTGTGGTCATGACTCATATGTCACAGATAGAGTAATACTTATATGATACATCGTGCAATGGAATGATACATCATACACGTAGCGCTAATACATCATAGACTGTAAGCTTTCGGATACTGCAACTGACGTTAGTATTTTTAACCTTGTATATATCATTTATACCTAATGAACGAGCCGGACTTGCATCATCAAACGTATTCTGTAAGCTGTGCGGCGCCAGCGCCAGTTACCAGTTCTGAGCAGTCGACATCTACAAGCATTTATATGAGCTTTCTCAGGACAAAATCTTTCGAATGAAAGAGGCGTACCTTTCCAAACCTAGAATGACATGTAAAAAGAAAAGGAAGGGAGGAAATCTCGCAATCTCAGATAAACACAGCACAAGAATGGATTTGCAGTCAGTAACTACTAATTCATACCCTTCACTTGCCCTTCATTCTACAATGAACTAACTTCAGACACAGCACTGAGGAAGCTATAGACAAGCTATATAAGAGGACAACAAGCGAAGATAACAATGTCGAAGACAGCGTCAATGCAGTGCCTGGTGATGCTAGTAATGAGGTTCCAGATGTCAATGAAGGTAATTGAAGCTGTACTAGAACATATTCATTACTTCTAATTAGGTGCTACCTTCTCAAGAGCAGGACAGCGCCGAAAGCATAGGGTACAAGAGGAGAAGGAACATATTGTTAAAACAAGGGTTTTATAAGGGAGGATAAGACATGATGGATAACAGAGAGGAAAGGCGTTTGGCCCGTTGACGTCGTTGGGCAAACGGATAAGGTACAAAATAGTGCGCTACGGTTAATATACCCTATGGTTACGTAATGACGAGCACGTGACGCTTGCCCGAACACCTATGTGTCACTGTGTGGGGATCACCAATTGCCAGTTACCACGCTAAGCGTGACATCACACCATGTGACACAAATCGCCCAATATGTTGACCCAGGTCATATTTTGTCACTGTAGGGCTGAATCTTCATCATTTTGCTTCATTCTTTTTGTGCAGTAATGTTAGAAGACCCATTTAAATCATGTATATGTATTATTTAGTGTTCAAAAGTTGAGAGAATGTATATATTTCTTCTGATATGCATTATCAGTATGTGTCACACCTCATCTGGAAGTATCTACTTATCATTTGCTTATCATTTAAAGTTGTTTTAGCATTCTAAAATGTAAGGTACTTAGTACAGGCCTATATATATATGAAATACTACAAATCTGTTATGTATTCTCCTCCAGATTTTCCCACTCTGAATTATCATCATCTACAAACAACTCTATGAACTCTTCTTCCATTTCAG
>JASFCZ010000091.1:0-16897 GCA_036937155.1 Cyathus pygmaeus
CAGATGGCCACGGTGTCTGCATTAGCAACGGAAATGGTCAGTCAACTTTCTCCTCTTTGCAGATACTTACATATTCTAATCCGTGTTTTGAACAGGATGCGGCGACTGCTTCGATGGTAAGTTTTAAATGTTGTTCGACATTGAAATTGCCTGACAATCATCATGTTGTTTTTTCTTAGATAAGGATTTTATCGGTTAAGCTTGTCGTTTCTTTGGATTATCTATGAATGTAGTACACTACGAAGAAAGAAACAACCATCAGTATTCCTATTAAATATCTTCCTTGAGAGTGAAGTTTTTGGAGTAAGGCATACTTGTTGACTACCTTTCCCGATGAATTAACACTGTCGAAACGGTGGAAGGCTGTCACGACAGTTTTTCCCGGAGAGCCCGGGGAGTGTGGAATATATTAGTATCTTGAAGGGTAGTTGGTAACAACAAGCAGTCACGGTGGAAGTCGAGTTCAAGTACTGGACCGTTACGACCAAGTGTTCACGTCACGCTTTAAAAAGAAGTTTGAACTGAACAGCTCGGCCTGTTTGTGACGCGTCACGGAGCCCTCTGAACACAGGTTGAGGCAAAATATGGGTGTCAATGGCTGATTTTCGGGCGCTCGCTGCGCTCGCAAAGTTGGCCGTCACGCTCAAAAGGACTTGAACACTTGGTCGTAACGATCCAGTAAGTTCAAGTTTGACCGTGTCGAACTTTGTGGGGCAATGTTTGTCAAAGGGTTGTTTGAAATTAAAGTCGATGATAAGCAAAGGCGTGGTTTGGCAACAACCACGTCGGTCGTTTGTGCGAGTTTCAACTCAACGACGTTCTCGCCGTTGCAACACCGGAGTTCAATGTCCGCCATACCTCGTCTGACATCTTCTCTACTGCTCTAACACATGTAATCTAGGGATTAACTCAAGATCCTTGCAATACCCTCGTCCCTGCTTCCTCGTGGCCCAAATGACAACCATAACGCGCCATCTGCCATGGCCTATCCCAGCCATAGGAGTATCAATCATAGGCCAGGTATATATTGTATCTCTTCTTTTTATAACGTCAATTACATCTCCGTTCGCTATGTAGAAATGCTATACAACTCTCGTCGAAAACCTTCAAATAACCGATGTTCCTTGTTTGAAGTATTCACTTTCGAAAGGCCTAGGGATAGGAATAGTATTGGGTGGAGGGGTTATGAAACTACCGCAGATACTGCTTAGTGTGTCTTTGTACACATGATATTTCCTAAGCGCGAACTGACCACTTTCAACGTTATTCCCCAGTTCTCCGCGCATCCTCCGCCCGAGGTCTCTCCCTCTCCAGCGCCGCCCTTGAGACTGTTGCATACAGCATAAACACATTTTATGCCCACAGACATTCCTTCCCATTCTCGACGTACGGCGAGAACGCCTTCCTGACCGTGCAAAACATCTACATCGTTTTCCTAATCATCATCTACACGCCCGTCTTCTCTCAACAAATCAAGAACCGCCAGTTACAAAATCTTGTTCTCTTCGGTGTCCTTGTCCCTGTTGGCCTCCTCAATCTTCTATGGTGCCCACTACCCATCTTGACGACATTACAAGCTCTCAGTTTGCCCCTTGCGCTTACGTCAAAGCTCCCGCAGATCATTCAAAACTATCGGTCCAAATCCACAGGACAGCTATCTGTGTTCGCAGTACTGGCTCAGTGCTTAGGATGTGCAGCGAGATTGTTTACGACTGCTACTGAAGTGAAGGACGGGCTTGTTGGCGCTGCGTTTGCATTGGCGTTGGCTTTGAACCTCGTTCTTGGGGTGCAACTGCACCTTTATTGGGAGAAGGAGGGGGATGGGAAGGGGTGGAAGAAGAAGGATCAGATCGGACTGGGTGCGCTTGTTGGGCAGCGGAGTGAACTTAGCGCACCTATCTCGTGGGGGCAGCAAAGTGCGAGGAAAAGGGTACGTTCGCTGGACTTCATGTTATGTATGAAACTGATGGCGAAATGTTCTAGTCGTTGGATATGGTCTAGTCATGGTACCGGTGGAGGCTGCAGGGATTCGCAAGAATGTACGTCGGCCGATAAACGTGTCTCTTTGCACTAGGTCCTGATGGTGAGTTTTCAGTAATCGTTCATCATGGCTTTACCTTGACGCTGATGAAGGCAGTAGGTCGCATGAAAGCACATTAGAATTTAGATCTTCGACATGTGGGATGATGTGGCTTGCCACTTAAGTAGGCTTAGCGGGGCCCGTGCTGCGGATTCGCTATACGACCCATAACTAAGAACTTCAGACCATACAGACCATACCACAAGCTATCCTCTGTACATTGCAGTGTATACTGCAAGCCAGCGTTATCGGTGGTCTATCCATCTGCCTTTCTAAAGTGAGGCTGGATCTCCGTGACTGAAGCCTGGCATCACTCCTTCGCGAAATCATACATGTTCGACCTGGTTCACTTCCTGCCGTGGGACGTGGCATACATTTGCCTCCAGGCTCACTTTCGTACACTGCGGCTACTGATGGTGTATCTGCTGGACATAAAGTTGATGTTTTATCTAATATCTATAGTAAATCTTGACTTCATTAATAATAATTTTCGAAATCCAGAAGTACTTACCGTCTACAGAAGGCGATTGAAATCACGTCCGCTTGTCCTGCGTAAACTGGCGTTTCTCGTCCTCGTTTGATGCAGTCTCCAGATCAAACCAAGCACTCCTTTTCATCTCTAATAACGGGAACACTGGTTACCACTTCTAAGCTTATCATCCTTGAACCGGAGCGAACAACGGAACGTTTGAAGAAGCACTGAAGCTCACTTTGAGTTGAAGGTGAAGCATCATGCGACAACATCACGCTGCTCTCAGTATTGGAGCGATCTATAATAACTTGAAGAAGTCACTGACGTTTTCTTTTACAAACACGTTTGTAATTTTCGATTATGATCTTCAGGTACGCATGTATAAGCTTCAAATTCCTTGTCATATGAGCTTATTTTGAGCTTATTCAGCGCTTTCGAAGTTCGCATCTGCCAGAGCGCCCATTCAATCTTCTATGTTTTAGCGTTTCGCATCGCTTCTTTTCGCTGACAGCTTCCTTGATCGTCGTAAATCCCCCGCTAACCTACAGTACTTACCTGTGCAGCCGAGCGGGGTCTATGTAAGTGATAGTCATCCGCTTTACGCAAGCACATCAATTCGTATTTATATATTTAACTCAGCGCACACTTTCCCCTGGCTTTATATTCATTGTTCTTTTCCTCTCTGGCAAATAATGCCGATGAATATCCTCACGCACTTCCTAGTAGTCTTAACCACCCTTGTCCTCGGGTTCACCTCTAAATCCCAGAACATCCGTCCTCTCTTCTTCTTCGCCGCACTCTCAATCTATGTCTCCATCTTCTTCCTCTCTTACCCTCAGGCCCAAGAACCAAACTACCACATTGGTCTAGCAGGGTCTTTCGTCATGGCAGCCTCATTCGACTTCCTCATTCTCCAGCCGGGTAACATTCAAGATACCCTACTGCACAACAAACAAGCAGAGCCTGCCTCCCAGAAAGGGCTTCTCGGCCGATTAATATGGGCTATAAGCCTTCTTTTCAATGTGCGCGGTGCGAACTGGAATAACGCCGCTCCTGGCCTTCGATACCCTCAAACAACGCGCTGGAGATTCGTCTTCACTCAGCTATGTTGGGCGGGATACTTCTATCTCATCAGCGACATAGTGAGCGTTTATGCGCGTCGAAATCCGGCGTTTATCCACCCACAGATTGAAGGGCTCGCAGACCAGGGGTGGGCATGGAGAATGGTCAATGTGATGCTGTTCTGGACTTTAGCTATAGCATCAATGAGTCGAATGCATGCTCTGATCAGCGTTGTGTGTGTTGGGTTGGGTATTTCAGACCCACAAGATTTCCCGCCGTTCTTCGGTGGTTGGTGGGGAACTACGAGTGTACGGTCATATTGGGGGTGCGTAGTACTGGCTATTTATTCTTCGTCGCCCTTTGTGCTGATACTTCCTCGGACGTTTTTAGAAAAACTTGGCACCAAAGTTTACGTCGCTCCATCCAGCCCCAGTCAAAATTCTTTACCACACGTATTCTCCATCTCCCCGCCAAAGGTTTCATATCACGTTACACGCAGCTTTTCATCTGCTTCTTCCTCTCCGGGCTTTTCCATGCATTAGGGGACTGGCTGGTTCAGCGGAATCCAGATACTGTCTGGGCAAATATCAAATTTTTCGTGCTCCAAGCTGCGTTTATTACTCTCGAGGACTTCGTGATATACCTCGGGAAATTGGTTGGTATGGAAAGAGTACCGTCCGCGCTGGGATATGCATGGGTCGTGGGATGGATGACACTGAGTTGTCCTGAGTGGATGGACTCGCTTGTCAAGGCAGGGGATTTGGCTTTCGTTCCGGAGGTGTCAATAGTTGAGTTGATACCTCAATGGTTGGGATATACTTTGCAAGCCGTCGCAGACGCATAGTGCATTATGTATACCAGACGTTTTCGAATAACATGTAAAGACATTCCATAATGTTAGTATGCTACTGTTAAAATTCCTTTATCAAATACAGCACTCACGGAGAGAATACTAATGTTAACTTGTGTTAACTCAACACCAGCTCTGTTTCAGAACAACCCTCGACGCCAACTCGACGCTCATCGGTTTGATGTTATTTATACACGTTGTCACGTACACGTTACAGTAGACTGTAGTTGGACTGTAGCGCTCATCATCAGAACAATCGGCCATTTCGGTGACTCAATGTTGAGCGTATGTAGAGTAAGTAAGCATACTTTGAACATCCGACTCCGAGTCTTAAATTGGGCTTACTCTTCTCATTTTACAAACATCGAAACAAGAAAATCCAGCTGACACCTTTCCTATGAGAGTCACACTCAGACTGGAATCTTGTGTCAATCTCAAGTTGATCTCAAGTATACAAAACCTTCATTTAGGGCCGGGCAATTAGTATGGTCATACGATGTGGTTGGCAATGGATACTGGTAAGTATTCGAGCTACATTCAGCTTCCATCATCAGTATTTCGAGAATCGCTTTGATGTCTTTCCCTACGTTGTCTGGGTTGCTACCCAAGTTACTGCTTCCTCCGCGCAAGAAGTAAATATCGACTCGAGAGTATCTCACCTGTTCGGCGTCGTTCGCAGCGGCAGCAGCACGCACCCTTATCAGATGCCTGTGGGCGCTCCAGACGCGCCCGCTGACAGCTTCCGTGACGGGAGGGAGAGTTATCGATTTCATCCAGGAGCTGGCTTTTCACCTCATGTTCAAGTCGATAAACGTTAAACTCAGCGCGTTCAAAGGAATGACTATGCTCTTATCTTTCACCGCTGGGCCTTCACTGCTTATTTCCTTTGGCTCGTTCTTTCCCTCTCCAACTAAAGCCGATGAATATCCTCACGCACTTCCTGGTAGTGTTAACCACCTTCATCCTCGGATTCACCTCTAAATCCCCAAACAACCATCCTCTCTTCTTCTTCGCCGCACTCTCGATTTATGTCCCCATCTTCTTCCTCTCCTACCCTCAAGCCCTAGTACCAAAGTACTTCATCAGCATAGCAGGGGCTTGCCTCATCACAGCCTCATTCGACTTCCTCGTCCTCCAGCAGGATAACATCCAAGATACCATAAAGCACAACAAACAAGCAACTCCTGCCTCCCAGCAGGGGTTTCTTGGACGACTAATATGGACCATGTGCCTTATTTGAAATCTGCGCGGTGCGAACTGGAATAACACTGCTCCTGGCCTTCGATACCCTCACACCACGCGCTGGAGATTCGTCTTTACCCAATTATGTTGGGCGTGGTACTTTCACCTTCTCAATGACACACTTGGCATTTATGCGCGTCGAGATCCGACATTAACCTACCCTCCGAGTGAAGGCATCGCGGACCAGGGGTGGGTGTGGAGGATGGTCAATGTGATAGTGTTTTGGATATTTTTTATGACAACGCAGGCCTGATTACATGCACTGGTCAGCGCTGCGTTTGTTGGATTGGGTATTTCAGATCCTCAGCATTTCCCGTCGTTCTTTGGGAATTAGTAGGGAACTACAAGTATAAGGTCGTTTTGGGGGTGTGTGCATTTTTACTCTTCGTTTGCTTCTGTGATGATTTCTTACGGACATAGTTAGAAAATCCTGGAACCAAAGTTTGCGTCGCTCCATCCAGCCCCAGTCAAAATTCATCACCACGCGTATTCTCCATCTCCCCGCCAAAGGCCTCGTATCACGTTACGCACAACTTTTCATCTGCTTTTTGCTCTCCGGGAGTTTCCATGCATTAGGCGACTGGCTTGTGCAGCGGGATCCTGTTACCGCCAGGGAAAACATCAAGTACTTCGTACTCCAAGCTGCGATTATCACTTTCGAGGACTTCGCAATCTACATCGGGAAATTGGTTGGTGTGGAACGAGTACCGGCTGTATTGGGGTATGCCTGGGTTGTGGCATGTATGACATTGGTCTTCTCTGTGTGGATGGACTCAATTATGAAGTCGGGGGATTATGGATTCATTCCTGAGGTGTCTGTGATTGAGCCGGTCCTTGAATGGTTGGGAATCTTGGGATATTTGCTCAGATAGAGGTCGGATACTAGAGGGACCGAGGGTCGCCCTGGGTCGGTCGTAAATATATTCACTTGAGATTCGGAACAGCACCAGCTAGCTTCTCAAATTAAAAAAGTGACTTCAAAGTTCAAAAGGCGACGAACGTACCTAGCAACTTCAACTCTGAAGTTACCTCAGTGATATCCATCAATCAACAAACGGGCATTCCGGTCAGCGCCGGACGTGCAACATGTACTTGACTTTCACCATTGCGAAACTAAGTAGTTGGCCACTACTGTGTGTAGAAGCGTATTACTGTAACGTCTACAAACCAAGTTTCATCGAATCAATGGTCACAGCAATACCTTGACAATGCCCGGATCGATGGCCCCCAGTTACCGCACAGGTTTGATCATGATGGTTGTTCACGCGTTCACGGCGCTCATCTCAGAATAAGCACTACATAAGCCTGCGGTCATCATTGATGGCAAATCAAAGGCTGGTCCTTACATCCCCCACTTCCCCTCTGCATCGATTTCTTCTACTACAATTACACAGAGCCATGTTCCAGGTAAGTTCAATATTGCGCTTTGGAGTATCTCGCCCCCTTGCTCACTTTGCCAATTATAATAGCAATATCAACCTAAGCCCGTTCAGCCTATGACCCTCACAGGCGGAAACCGAAATGCCAAAAGCCTTCCCATAGGGCCTGACGGGAAGAGAGATTGGAGTTTCGGACTGTGTGGATGCATGAGTGATATGGGAGCATGTACGTTCAATTTCCAACATCATATGTATACTGTGCTGTGAATCGTTCTGACGTATCTTTCTAAAGGCTGTCTGGGTGCTTGGTGTCCCTGCTTGCTCCACGCAAGAAACAAACGTCGACTCGAACATCTCAACTCCCATGGCGTCCCGGATCCGCACCGCCATGCTGCTTGTGGGGGTGATGGTTGTGTGTATGGACTTATCGAGGTTGTGTTTAACATGGGGTGGATTCTTCAGGTACGCCATTGGTGTTCACTTTATTACCTTGAACTGTGCCGACGAGATATGCTATGTATAGATTGGTACCAGAGGCGCCATTCGAGAGAGATATCAGATTCGCGGAGGTACTGGTGGCGATTGTATGGCCGCCATGTGTTGTCCACTCTGTGATCTCGTCCAAGGTCATCGCGAGATAGAGCTGGAAGAACAGAGCTTTGGAACGGACTACAGTAACAATGCAGTGTAATATCGACGATAATGCATGTTTCCGTTTCCTACAGTTTTCTCTTGCAACTCTATTATGATACATGTTAAAGCGAATACCCGGATATGGCCTTTGAGTTCAAGACACACTGGTTATAAGCTACACATTCCTGTCCTGAAGTTGTCGTTCGTATTAGCATATGAACCGTAGAGACTCGGAGATAGTCAAGAGATGGTACTTGTTAACGGGCCACCGACAACGTCAATAATACAGATTATTGGATAGAACTTTATCTATTCCGCCAAATCTGCTTAAGCTTCAAGTTGTAGGCCAAGCATTGGTTTATCATTACGCCTCGAAAGCCTCAGATCAAACGGAAATGGCTCATGACTAGGACTTACGGTATGGTCTTCAACAAAAACGGACTTTGAGACGAATGCCAGACGAGTCTCCCATGCCAAACTCCTAAGCTCTGAGTCGGACTCTCTATCGAAGTTACGTGCGCACTGGGTTGCCCGGGGAGCCATCTAGGCTTGAAAATATATATTTCATAGTTTATCATCCGGACAGGTATTACGATGCTTTTCGATTGATATATATTCTCTGATTGGACGGACCTAAAAATAAACGAGCCTGTCGACTCGGACTCGGACTACTAGTATAAGTTGTAAGAGCATGATAGCAATATCATTATGACATTCATATCTATTACAATATTATAAGTAAGAGATTCACAACTTGCAGTCGCAGAAGACGCGCTTGAATTTTGCTTTAAAAAGATGGACACTTGGACTTTTCATGCAGGTAGGCAGTAAATTAATGATATACTAATACCACTGTGCCATACCTGCTTATACAACCACCCGGAGTTGTACATCTAACGTCATCGTAGACTCGTATGTGGTACGTGGTACTTTTTACATAGATATTATATATTGCCTGCCACTGTCAAGCAGAACTTGATGCGGGACAAAAGCTGAAAGAAATATAAAATCTACATGGCAGAACGAAGTGGGACATGTGGAATTTAAACCACTCCATTTTACCCGCTTGTGTAACCAATCAGGTTAACTTTATACATCAAGCAAGGGGAGTTTCTTAGGAGTTTCTTAAGAGTCCTCAGTCGGCTAGTAAATTTCGTACTTGGATCTTGTAATCGTATAAGTTATTACTGGCTAAGGTAAGTATCAATATAAGTTACAGAAGGAGCTCGATAGACTTTCAACGCAGGACTTCAAATAAAAATTGACTCAGGAACGTGAGCCTGTTTATGCAGTAATGGGAGAGCGATAAGTATACTATCTCTCCGTCATACCGACTTATATACTCATCTAAGTTTATGCATCAAGGGCACTTTATAGAACGTATCATATGTAAGGGGTCGAGACGATATCTTATGAAACCGAGTTCTACAGAAGATGCGGCGGCGCATCTTCAATTTCTACAAAAGAAATCAAGGCAGATAACATGCAGATAGGCAAGCGATAGACCTCTCCGCCATACCTGCTTGTATAACCATGGGGTTCAGCTATAATCTATTATGGAGATGTCTTTGAATATCAGGTGATGGTGTGTTTATGGTGAGTTCATACCTTGCAAAAGTCAAACTTCACAGACTTCAGTTTTCTTCAAAATAAAATGACCGCATATTGCTAGATACCAAGAACTAGAAGATGAAGAGAAGGCGCAAGAAGACTCCGAGGAACTTGCGAGGAACGCTTCAAAAAGTTAGCTTGCATTGAGTCATGATATAATCGCTCTCGTCAAATAGACTGGAACCCTAGCACTAACATCGCCTTCTTGGCTCAGTTGGTTAGAGCGCTGGTCTCATACGCAAGTGTGAAGCTTCGAGTGGAAGCTACAAATCCAGAGGTCGACAGTTCGAACCTGTCAGGGGGCAGATCTAGAGGTTATGCCCGGGCACAACCTCTAGATCGGCGATTCTTTTGAAGTTTGTTTGTTTTGTCATTTGCGGGAAGAGCCACGCCTGAGGTCATCAAACGCCATCACGCTCTCGTTAACAACGTCGACCTCGTTCTGCTTGATACAATTTTTTACTACTAAATGCTCAACTAAGATGTTGGATTGGGCTGGGTAGTCTCAGGTGTGTACATTGTACGCCGTCGTACGGTACGTAGTTTTTTGCATGGTCTTACTCGCTTTTCTCTAACTTTCGAACCAGACCTCGACCACGGTCCACATCCCAACTCGACAGGCGTGAATCCAACAAACGATAACCAACTTCAATATGTCGGGGTGTTGATATACAGGGATACAGGGATACTGGATATGCATACGTATACATACGCTGGTTGAGCTGAGGTGTGTATGGGGTTCGATTCTCCTACACTTCGTTCAAGGCTGAGCTCATCCCTTTTTGTGTAGACTGTGACATGGAATCAATGATCTCATCAACTCAGGCAGACCCTTCGTAGTAATTGAACACGCCGCTCGCAGCCCTCCGGTTCTGCTTTGACGCAACGCGATGTCAGCTCCTTAACGATCAACGTTGGTTTAACGTCAACCCTTACTCAGACCAATCATCCCGAGCAATCCACTTGAGCGAGTGAACGCTCGTTCGTCGCGCGGTGGTGTGCCCTCCCTCTATGCTTTCGGATCGGCAGGCACGGCGATGGGTGTTGGATACGTATACGTGCCATTCCAGCAAACAGACGAGCGCTGGCAGGTGCATGTGGGCGATAGTTGGGATTACGGGGAAGAGTAGGTTGAACCTCTTAAATGTGGGCCGAGGATGTGCGGTGTGTACGTTGATTAGTACATTGATGCTGGTTGATGAAAGGTATGTATATGTTCGATTCTACGGCTTTTGTGTATACTGATGACGTTTTCTCTGGTATAGGTTCGGAGTTGGCACTTAATAGGCTGATGTACATCGCGCGCTGCTCCTCATCCGGCCCTTTGTCCTCGGTCCTGCTCATGCACGTCACAGACACTTTTACACCACACCACACCACATCCGTCCCGTCCCTATCTCCGTGCTCCACGCTTGCGGATCGACCCACACTAGGCCTGTATTATACGCAACATCAAGATCCACGAGCAAGTTGGAGGGTCTTGGATACGCGGCAAGACGAGTGCTGGTGGACCCGGACCGTGGTTGGATGGACGAGGGAGATGGTTCGGATTACAGGGAAGAGAAGAGTTTGAATCTCTCCGATGTGCAGGGGTACACCGGGTGCCTTGATGGATTGATATTTGGAGGTGTGTGCTTCGATTCTCCTACCTTCCGTGCCTCCTCATAAAAGTTTCTCCGTTAGAGGCATAGATTCACTGCTCACTTCCTTGATCGCGGCTTGGGTATACTTGCATGTCTGCGAGCTGGGACAGACTGTAAACCCGGCACTCGCTCTGACTTGACACCGGGCCAGCCACCTCCCGGTCTGTTGTATACTGTACACCTTTAGATACGAACACCCGAGCTATAATCCACCTCAGATCATGGGGCACATCGACGGGTCTAAGAGCCACGGATACGTGGCGACTGACGCAGGGAGACGGACGTGTCAGGGAGGATGGATGCGGGCTGGGGTCAGAATTTGTGTCAGTATAACTAAGAGGTCTGAGGGGTTGGATGGGTCGGACTGGACGGAGGCAGAGCAGGATGATTCAAGGGCACCCGCTCCTTACAAATCCCCGCCCGCCGCCGCGGAGCCAACCAGCACACTTGTTAGTCCCGGGCCACTACTGCCTCCCGTCCCGGCATTTCGCACACTGTGTTGGTAGAACCTGTCAGGGGGCATGAGAAGAGTATCACGTTTTGCATTTGTTTTGCCTGAGGTGCTATGTGCCTTGAGGTAATCAACGCTCTCGTTTACAACGCCTCGTTCATCGCGGATCCGCTTGATACAACTTGCTACTTGCTATCTGGAATTCAAATGCCTGCAACTTGAAATAGGAGCGTGTGCGCGTGCGAGAGATGACGCTGGGCGGTGGGGTTGGTCTCATGTACGTATGGTGCAAACGGGCATTCCGAGCGCATGGTCTCATTCCGCTTTTCAGGCATTCGGCATACCGTTCAAACACCTACGCGACATCTAACTTTCGTCGCAGGCATTAACCACACCCCTACTCCGAGTACTTGTCATTGGCGGATCTAACCAATATGCGCTCTTCAAGAAGGGACGGCTGAACGTCAGGATGTCGGCGGTGTTGGTGTACTGGTGTAACCGTGTGCTGGATGCGTTGATTAATCGGAGGTGTGTGTGGAGTTCGATTCTCCTACCCTTCATTCGTGGCTGTAAACTCAAACTTTTTCTCCAGTGTAAGCCAGCGACCTTAGTGATTCCTTCAACTCTCACAGGCCTCCTTGCTCCCGTATTTAGACACGTCGATTATGGATATCGCTCGTTCCAAATCCTGGTTCCCCTGCACTCCGTTCTACTTGGGCGCAAGACAAGGTCGCCCCTCAACCTCCGCTCAGACTAATTATCCCGACCCCGTACCGCCCCTGAGTGCTCACCAGTCGCGTGGTGTTGTACCATCTAAGCTTTCGTACCTACGAATTCACGCCAGAGGCCGGAGATTCAGGGATCTGATCGGCTGGCACGTCGTTTAGTTATATGTGCCGTTTCAGCATAGAAGGCGGACGTTGGTGAATGGGTGGATGTGGGCGATGGTTGGAATTATGGGAAGAGAGCAGCTCAACGTGGGGCGGTTGTTGTGCTTCAGGGCGTGGGGATGGGGCTCGTGTCCTTGCCATCCCCTCTGTAGACTGCGTGACGCCGACCCAACCAGCGCACTCACACTTGACGCCAGGGTCACTCAAGGGCCAGTACTGTGCCTCACGGTCTGTTGAACACTGCACGCATGGTCTGCGCTATGTCGACGGGTCTTGGGGCCATGGCCGCGAACAGACGGAGACGAACATGTTACGTGGATGCGAGCTGGTGCGGGGTTAGTGCAGCTAAGAGGTCCAAGAGGTTGGATGGGGCGTTGAATCTGGGTCAGACTGGAAGCCCTTCGTGTCGACTCTGTGCCCGTTTATCTTTTATGATAAGCGAAAATGACTCAAAGACCGACTTCTGCTGCTCCTGCTAGCGATACAAACCGAGATCCATGGCCGCTAGTGGTGTAAGTGGACGTGGACGATGGAGGGTTGGATGAACGTTGGACGATAAGAGGACAGTTGGATGTTGGAAGATAGATGTTGGGAGAAGAATTGGCTCGGGTGGTTGCTGTGGTTGTGCGTGATGCTACTAGTTGGGCTGTAGGTTAGGGCACGTTCCAAAGTGGGTCTTTTCTCCTTTTGCCATTGTCCATTATGCTGATTGTTCTTAGGATTTGACTCTTTCAGAACTTCCTCCGCCCTTCCTCAGCACTCAAGGCGCTCACGTTCAACCTCGCTCAATCCGATTGCCGTGGCTATGGTTTCACCGCACATGACATCTGTATGCGTTCTTCGACGCTGGCCCTCGTTAAACCCCACCAAGTAAGCACATTACACTACAGGATGTGGATGCGATGGTGCCATGAGAGAGCTTTCCAGAGGGAGGTATGTGGGTGTAACTCCCCGATCTCTCATGAGATGGTTGACGCTTACATTTTTTGGGGGTAGATACTGGACTCCGCACCCTCCTCCAACCTATCGTACTTTTACAGGGAAGGGGGATGGTGGTAGGCTCTTTATTGCGCGCCAGAAACGTACCTTTTGTATGTTCTCCCCACGCCCAACAGTGCAGCTAAGGCAACCCGGCACGCTTACAACCTTCATCGCACATCAGTATGTGGGTACGCGTACCAGTATGCGAAGAGATGGCTTGGAAGGAGGGCATGGGGGTTCGACTCCCCCAACCCATCGTGGACCGTCTTATAGAAGCTTTTGTCTTATGATAGGTGGACAAACTCGACACCTCCGACATATGGAGGGGCTTGCAAGGAGGTATGTGGGTTCGACTCCCCAGTCCTTCGTTAAATGCTTGATTAATACTACGTTTTTGATAGGTAGACTGAGTTAAACCTACTTGTGCAGGCATGAACCCAAGAATACAGATCGGACCACTCGCACGCTCGTGGCCGCAGAAATGAAGATCATATTCCAGGATATGTGTAGGAGGGGACTTGATAGCATATATGTAGGTTCGATTCCCCGCCCTTCGTTGGTGTGCTCTGGTATCTTACTTTCGTTCTATATGCTAATAGGTGGTTTATGTGCCGGAGACAGTACTTGCGTGAACAGCGGCGTCCACGACACGCATCTGTGGCGATACGAACAAGGAGCGGGAACGCTGGTTATGTGGAAGGGATGTACGATGAGATTGACAAATGTTGCAAGAAGTGGTGGCAGGCTCGAAGAAGAGCCATGTGCAAAGTTGCTGCCGCGAGTTGTGAAGAAGGGTTTTGAGAGCAGTATTAGACAGCACTCCTCCACCACCACGCCCAACAACCTTCCACCTCAGAAATCCCCGTCATTCGCCCGCACCCTTCCCACCCTCCCCACTCAGAGCCGCGCCTGCCTTCTTCAAACCAGTCCACCCAGCAACGCAGTTGGGAGATGGTATTGGATTGTTTCTGAATACGTTCCAAGCTCTCGCATCCCTGGCGATGAGCCCAGTTCGCCCCGTCGTGCTCGGCCTGCAATTCATGTCAAGGCCTGCCATACTTTACCTTCCCCCCAAGGACTCAGCCCCAGGTTCAACCTCACGCCGTGCGTGTCGAAGCCCTCCTGGAAATCTAGGTACCTTCGTGCTATCTCACTAGGCTACCTTGCCTGCCTTAACCGCGGGTCAAAAGAAGTAAAGGACCTGAAAGTGCTCTGGCATCTAGCCTTCATCTGATGCGAATCGGGATACTGTACAGTACTTCTTAACTCATTCCCGTTTCTGCCCTGGGTTCCTTGGTGTGAACGTGCAAATAAATACGTCCACCCCCACACCGGGGCCAGGCGTAATCTTCCTAGGCACCTGGCCTGTTTGCACCGCTTGAGAGAACTGTTAGTATACGCTAACAGGGTATATGATTCATTACAGAAGGGTCCTATAAACGGACTGCGGTAGTGACAGCTGGTTCTCATACCTGTGTTAGGTCCTCCTTCCTGAGCCAACTCTCCTCCACAGAAGGCCAAGCTGACCCTCCATACCGGAGCCCTTGGATGCCCGCACGTCTTATCATCGCTTATTATCACGCGTTCTTCGCTGTTCTTCGCCACCTGGCGAATTGACAATCGAAGAGACTCAACGTAGTCAGATCTCCTTCGACTTCGTCTGTCAATATCAACCATAGAAGACCTTGCTGGCCCTGCGTACCGGCGCGACTTGGGTGCGGCGGTGCCCATATCCACCCGTTAGATCGTCGCTTATTCCAAGTTCCTCGCTCGGTACTGCATGCTGGATGTACAACATGGCCGCCATCTAGAGTCAGGATTCGATGTGACTGGGAGACTCAAGAGCAACTGGGAATCGCTCATCTGCGTACTAGCCTTGGTATGTGTACAACTTTGCACACATCCACGCAAAATCTTCTTACCTTGGCGAGCAATATTGGAGCTATACGGTCTAATACGGCTGTCCTGGGACACTCAGCATGGCGACAGTGCAGATCCTCACTACGTAAGTTTGTACGTACTTGCAGTTTACAACTAGTTTGTAATGGTTACTAAGCAGAAGCAGATATGATATTCCGACGTTGCCCTTTTTTTCTCATGCTCGTATTAGCTGTCGTTTGACTGTCAGCTTTGTTGTGTCGTTCAAACGTGTCCCATTGGTGGAAGGGCTCATTGTTAACCTCTACGATTGGATGGCCCATTCATTGACTACACACTTGCCAAGTATTACTACAACTTCTTCCCGGTGGCATTCTTATCTGGTGTGCACAATTTTGTCATCCTTGGTTCATGTCAGTAAGTAATTCAGCTAACTTCATTACGTGGTATATTCTCTACAGTCAACAATTTGCTAACAACGATTACGCAGCGGGTTCAAATGCTCACTGATACGGGCGAGTACAAATAGCTTAAATAGATTGCTCACAACAAAGTCCTTTAACAACCGCCCCAAACTTCTTCTTTGACAATGTCTACTGATTCTACTCCTAGTCTCTTTACTCCGATTAAGGTCGGCACTGTCAACCTCAGCCATCGCGTGGTCATGGCACCTTTGACTCGTTTTCGAGCTGGAAAGAAGTCTCATGTTCCTGTTGTTCCTCTCGTGAAGGAATATTATACCCAACGAGGTATTAAGCCGGGCACCTTGCTCATAACCGAGGCCACGATTGTTGCCCCTAAGGCAGGTGGTTTCGATAACTCACCTGGAATTTGGAGTCAAGAACAAATCTCTGCTTGGAAAGAGGTATGCAATTCATCATAAATACCGTTATCTGCGTCTAATATATGCACTTGTAGATTACTGATTCAGTGCATGCCGCTGGCTCATACATATTTTGCCAGATCTGGGCTGTAGGAAGATCGGCACATCCAGCTGTCCTCAAGGAAGATGGGTATACGTATATTGGACCATCTCCGATACCTTTTGCATCCAGCCCAGAACATGTTCCTCATGAGCTCACAATCGAGGAAATTCACGAGTTCACTGAATTTTTTGCTAAAGCTGCGAAGAACGCCATCCAGGCTGGCTTCGACGGAGTCGAGATCCACGGGGCTAACGGATATCTCATCGACGAGTTTCTTCAGGACATCACCAATCAGCGGACCGATGAATATGGAGGCAGCATTGAGAAACGTAGTCGATTTGCTTTGGAGGTAGTCGATGCTGTGGTGAAGACCATTGGGGCTGAACGCGTTGGGATACGAATCAGTCCTTATTCCAAGTATTACGGTGCGTCGAAACGAGTCGTTTTACAAAAACCAAAAGGTACCAATTAATTCTACAATAGAAATGGGTATGAAAGATCCGATTCCCCAATATGCACATTTCGTTTCTTCGCTCAAGATCCAACAGCCTGATCTCGCATATCTCCATGTGATTGAGACTGAGCTTCCAAATCGCGACGCGAGTATCTTGGAAGTTGAAGAATCGAATGATTATCTCCGTGCTATATGGAAGCCAAAGCCTTTTATTAATGGTGGGGGGTACAACAGAGAATCTGCTTTGAAAAGAACTGAAGAAATCGGGAACCTTGTATCATTTGGCAGATGGTTTATTGCGAATGTAAGCTCTCATTTGGGTGTCTCATTTACTAAGAATTCTTC
>JASFCZ010000092.1:0-16889 GCA_036937155.1 Cyathus pygmaeus
TCAGTGGGAATCAGCATTACTTACTGTGAAAATACTCGAGGTAATATCAAACTCTCATCACACTCTCACTGGACTCTCATACAAGTCTCACTGGTATCTCAATGAACTCTCAGCGAACTCTCGCTACTCTCAATGGACTCTCATTGAAATCTCAATGAACTCTCTGAGAGTCTGCCGAGAGTTCTTTGAGAGTTCGGAGAGTCCGCTGAGAGTCCACTGAGAGTTTTGGGAGTTCATTGAGAGTTCACTGAGAGTTCGGAGCATTTGTTGAGAGTTCACTGAGAGTCCATTGAGAGTTGTGGGAGAGTGCGACATACACAAATAATGGACTGAATTCAGTGTCATATACATTAACACACATATAATATACAAGGACAAGTGGTGTAGCGGTGTAACATCAATAATACTGTACATAGGTTAACAACCCTGGGGTTTAGTTCCTAGCGCGGTAGGGTACCGACAGCCATTGAGCTTGCTGGTATTTTTATTTAGCTCAAATGAGTGCACGAATGACTTTGTGCATTAATCATTGAGTGGAGTGCAAAGGAATTAACTCAAGATACCACTGAGGGCATTAATTGGATTAGATTGAACTACATGATTAAGCTACAGTGATTCTCATTGATTGCAAACACGCTAATAAATCCCTGCTGAACTTCCAATTCTGTCCCCTGCAGCTTAGCAGCAATGATTAAACAGATCTGCAGCCACAACTCACTCACCATGCATGATAGATCCACGAGCAATGTCTCGTTGATCATCTAGACATCAAACAAGTAAACGGAAGTAGTATCCAGCCAGATATGCCTATGACAGACAAGTAACTTAAGATAGTAGAACAGGTCTAGTTTTGTGTACAACATGTGAAGAAAAAGAACAGGTAGGTCTGAATTGGAACTTGTTGTGGTTGTGGTTCAAAAATGCGATGCAATGGAGACTCAATTTTGAATTTGAAACTGCGCAGCGTAGATGTCACGTGATTTGTTTCATATGGCTGCCGTCCCGTACACCCTCACACAATTCCTTCGATGGTACGACACCCGGCACCGTACCGCAGCACCCATAACTGTCGAGTATGGTTACAGTTGGCAGCCCTAGTTTCAACTGCAATTTACAGTAACCCGTACTTACTCCTCAGTGAGGCTTGCAACTTCCACTTCTGTTCTGCACTCGTTCTGCACCTTCCAATGTCCTCTTCCTTGCCTGATCTCCTGCTCAAAATATCATCATTAGTTGATATACTGTCTCCAGATTGTGGTTATAACCATATACACTTTATATCTATCTCAGTTTGTTGTTGCAGCATTTTACCATATTTACTATGTACTGTTTCTACATATGTATACTTATACTGTAAAGCTGATAATCCATACTCTTTGTACGCTATCCAGTGCACAGCATGGCCACTCTCAAACCGCCAGCTGTAACACTCACTCATCCTCTTTCCTTACCACCACCATCACTGCCACCTGCACCATTCCCCTCCCTCTCTTCATCCTTTCTCTCTCATATCTCATTGTCACATAAGGTAGGGGTCACTGAAATTCTGCACCCTTATGTAATCATATCACATAAGCACTGAGAGTGGCCAAATCTGAGGTTAGGGAAAATCAAAATTATTTGTGTTGCTAGAGACTGGATGACTTCCCGTAAGAATTTAGCCAACATTTAGCCTGCTAAATATTAAAACTTTGATTGATGAAGCATTGTATTTCGACTCCAGCTATCCCGTAATGTGTCCACCACTTATTTTGCTTGCTATTTTATTATTTGTATCATAGCTACTTCATTTCCTCCTTGGACTACATAAAACAATGAAGACATATGAAGTACTAAATATATGGCTATATTCCATAAGTTTAAGTAAAATATACTAGGTGGGAAGAGGCCTGGTATGCTGGAAATTGAGGAGAGGTGGTCTGAAGGAGGACACCAAGGGTAAGCCCACTGAGTCTTGGCATACATAACAAATGAGGAAGGAGGGGCCACAAGAATGCTTATAAATGACCTGAGAAAGGAAAATGGAATGTTAGCCGAGATTTAGCTGAACTCTTTTCAAAATAGTGAGGGGTCCAGAGGCCTCACTATTTCTTGAAATTTAGAGAAATGGAAAGAAATCTAGCAGGCATGAAATGTGAAGTGACCATGATCCAATGCATGACATCGGAGTTTTAATTAAGGTTTAGCCCACTAAATGTTGGCTAAATTTTTACGGAAAGTCATCCACTATAAAAAAACACTATTTATACATCTCTGAAACCTCCTTTCACACCATAGCAATTAGTTCTGGTGGTAATGTACAATGTCTTTAATATCAACAATTGACTCATGTGTGATGCGACCTCTGTATCATTTAGTTTATTTTGGTATGCATCAATGAATTTCGCTGCATGGTTGGCATAGCTATAGTAAGTGGTGAATACATCAATTTTGTAAAAGACAGTGTAATACATACCAGAGAATTTGTATACAAGGGACTTCATCCAGACACTGTCAAATATTTTTGGTTATTGCATCCTGACTGAGATAATGGAACTCACTGATCTGTGTGAACAAGTCTGCCATGCCTTTTGTCAAGAAATCTGATATCATCAATGAGAACCCCTCTCCCTTCTTCTGCAGCATCAGCTTCTCACTGTTACGATTTTTCTGCAACCTACATACAGTTTCTTACATATTATTTTTCTTTCATTTTTTTTTCATTGTTTGCCATTACTGTTGACCTTTTGTCAAACAATGACACATGTATTCCAACTCATGACAAGTCACTTCTATTTTTACTTTTGTTTCTATTATTAGTTACTTTGACTCAACATTGACTCATACCGAGTCACTGTATTATTTTACTTACTCTTTGACTCATACAGACTCTTAAACAGTCAATACCATAGTAGTACCATAGTGTACTGTACTGTTACAACCAACTGTTCATGCATTTTCGAGCATGATGGCTGAGTTTAACCTGGACCTGTGTTCAAGCCTGGCTGAGGTGTGTGAAAAAATTGGTGAATAGCACTCACGAGTGCAGGGAGCACCCGAAAATCAGCAATTAGCACCCATATTTGGCCTGAATCTGTGTTCAGAGGGCTTCATGATGCATTATAAACATGCCAAGCTGTTCAGTTCAAAACCTGCTGTAATGCGTGACTGTAAGGGGACATCCTGTCCCTTAGCCTTTCTCGTTCTTTTACTCCAGTTTAACTCTGGTGCTCCAGTGCAACTGTAAGACGAGAAGTTTTCTTGACAACTTCTCTACATAAAATTTTTGCGAGTGGTTGGTACATCTGTCCGGACTGCCAATGTCCTAGTGAGGTCGCATGAGAATTGAAAGGGGGGGGATGCAGAACCTGTATTCAAAGAGTGTAGGTACGACATTTAAGTAGTAGCTCGGTGAGTAAGAACTAGGTAACAACAGAAAGGATGTAACATGTACAAATATGAAAAACACGAGTTTTAAGGTGCAGGCAGACTGCCTGCTCCACACAACTCCGGTATTTTTACCTTTTATTTATCTTTCTGCACTCACCTGACTTAAGCAACATCCAAGCTTAAGTCTTCAAGACTTAGAAGAGCCCTGAACTGAATTCTAGAACAACATTGTTCTTACACTGATCTTGATAGCTGGTTGATTTGCTATTAAGCTTATCCACCATGTGACATGAGCCATTTGTACTGTTAAAGTTTTTACCAAACTTAACCATAACACTTGTTGTAGGATGATGGACTTCTAAATCCTAATCTTCTACATAAGTTATAACAAGTTAACACTTTGATACTAATGTTGCAATAGTTTTTGTATTCTTATGTATTCTTTGAGATCACATAAGTCACTCTCCTATGACTGTTGATTTCATCACTATTTCTGATATGTTGCAAAGGTAAGTAGATACAAATGTTGCTGAAGACAGTGCATACTTATCATAGTGCTTCTTACTTTAAGCAGCCTGTCTTTCTTCTTTGCTGGAGTATTTTTGAGGGCAAGGCATGTAAAGTGGTTATTGTTGATCAGGCATTGTATAGCTTATGCATGACTTTACCAAACTTTCATTTGTACATCTGACCAAAACCAAGATAATATCAAAGTTCCTATTTCACCCAACTAAATCCAGCAAATCCATTGTAGAGCTGTTCAATGCATATATCTGGTTTTCTTATTAAGATAAAAACCAGAAACGTAGTGCAATAGAGCATTTTCTCTTCATTGAAGTTCGGTGGCCTGCCAACTTTCTGGATATAGGTAGACAGTCAAAGACAAGTAAACTGCACACACACAATATCAACCAAATTGTTTGGCATCCACCTTGCTTTCAGTTCCATGCTATGCTGATTTGCTTGAAGATGAGGCTCCAGTTAACAAAGACAAGGATGATGCTGATGGGAATGTTCTGGGAATGACACAGTTGCATGCTGACTTGAGGAAAGAAATGAAAAAATGGATACACACTGAGAGGGATGATCCTGACTCCGACAATGAATACATGCTAAATGTAGCTTATGTATGGAAAGCTGGACAACCATGCTCGACATCCATCAGTAAAATCAGTCTCCGGCCTTTGGCAGGCCAGCAAATCGGATGATGCATCTCAATCAGGTGCCCCTTTTGGTTATAGGCTGCATTCAGTTTAGTAATGCAGGGTTTCTCAAGGGTTGTTCAGGTTCAAAGAAGGGTTTGGCAAAATTCGGACTCTTGAGCAGCGAGCTTACTTCAACTAATGAATAGTCATATATGCAATTATAGCTGTCGAAATGCACTTATTCACATTACAAATAGCAAATTCCAAATCATGTGTATGATCAACTGTAAGTACTACAATGACATTATCATACTTACCAAGTAAGCCAAAAATAACTAACTTGCTACCGAATGCTTTACTACCCTTCTGCCAAATCAACTGCTGCTAATTCAGCAGGGGGATCCTCCATGGTCAAAAGATCCGGTCCAAACCATCTACAATATTGGTTACAGATGTGGTCAGATGGGAAGCTGGTAAACATGGAACCGAGATTTCCATTGCCAAACAGCGCAACACCTTCCTCAAGTGACCTAAATATATACTTTTAAGTACAGGAATCTTCCAATGACGTATTACATGTAACTCACAGTGAAGTCATAATCTGTGGATCAGATAACAATGTAGTGCTTCCTAAGTGTTAGAAATGTCAGCATATGTCATTCAAGACCTTTAGTAATATGCACCTTGTAGATCAGAGACATATGCAAGAAAGCCAGTTTTCTGGTACTGGATATGCTGAGTAAAACATAGGAACTCTGCAATATAGTATAGTTCGTCGTCATCATCAAGAACCAGGTCAGCAGATCCATTGTGAATGAACTTCACAAATGTTGCATCTTCCTTGATGTCAATAAATTCTTCCAGAAGATAAACCTTGCACATTGTTGAAGCTTTTGCTCCAGTTCAAGCTCCAGCATAGTCATGCAATACCCCCACTCCAGTGTGAACAAACTGCATTTCAGGGATTTCGAAGGGTGGATCCCCTTTCACTGAGATGATCTGGGAAATAAAGGAGTAAGAGTAGGATAGCAATGATGCAGCCCAGTAGAGCACATTTGCTTCAACAAGTGTTTTCTCTAGTTCCATGTCAACTGCAAAGCGACTAATTGTGAACTCGAGCTCAGCTGGATCCTTTCTCCTTGACTTTCTCTCAGTCGGAAAATACATACATTTGACAGCCACTGGCTGGTTCAGCACAGTACTGAGACCAGATTGCAACAACGGAGTGAGTGTGAGTAAACCTTTGTGAGCAGTTTTACAAGCTCCATATCCAATCAGCTTTAAGTGGTCGACAGTTATGGCACCAGGTGAATCTTTATCCAAAACAAAAAACAAATGAGCGATAGAATTGTCCAGAAGGGATGACAACGAGATCTCTGGTATTGTGTAGAATTGGATCTATTCCACCAGGTGCTTTGCTACATGCAAACAACAGTTTTTAGAACATGAAAATACAACAAACATTTCAAATACATGCTCGCATCAGACTTTAGATTTGTCGAAAGACTGCCAACTTTCAATGCTTCATGCATTTTTGATCTATCAGGTGAGATGTATGATGTCACAACCTGCACCCACTTTCTGAGAGGAGTCAACATTGGGGACAAGTCAGCCGACCCCTGAGTACTCTAATCATATCATGAACACCTATGCACAAAATATTGAAATTGATACACTTACAGTACGTGCCCTCTTTTTCGTTGCAATATATTCAGCATATATCCCTGTACTTCCAGCACCTGGTGACTGAAGATCATGCTCAAAGCTCCGAGCTCCATCAATACTAACAGCAGCATCAAAACATGCAGGAATTTCGAAGCTGTCCCAATCATTCTGTTGCTAGTCATAAAAGTAAACTGTAGTAGACATGCAAAATTATAAATGTTAAACATACTGTAGGTATCAAATCAATTCGGCACCCCTCTAGGTGCGTGACAGGCCGAACCATTTGGACCATTCGGCACTTATGAAATTTCGGCGTGACATGGAAAAAAATTGGGCATTTTTCGCTGTATAAGTACGATTTTTCAACTCATATTTCGAATTTTCGAAATTTTGAACCGAAAAATCTTTCGGCATTTGTTGTCGTGACGCGTGACATGGACCAAATTTCGGCACGTCAGATGGGGTGCGTGATGCGTGACCGCCGAATTGAATTGATACCTACAGTACCTGTCTTTTCTTTCTATTGTTCTGGCTTACATATTAATGAAACATTATGGGCAGACAAGTGTTGAGGTGCTTTACCTCCTCCTCTTTCTCAGCTACATAATCTGAACATTCCTCCCATAGAGCCATAGGAATGACCAATGCCAAATAAAAAGATTTTGATGGTGTTCTGAAACAGACCTTTTTGACTTTAGCCCTTGATTGTATGAGGCACTGATGATAAAAGTATGGCTCATTTGGTGGCACACGGGAAATATCAGACCAACTATCATGCTCTCGAACAGTAAGTGCCTTCATAACAAATGGGAATCCCAGCATTTCATTCCGGAGTTTGGACAACATGGTCTCTTCAACCAACCATATTAGATCCAAAGGGGTTGCCATTGTGGGAACATTTTGCCGTCCTTCTTGTAGATTCTGTTCAAATACATTAATATTCCACAGTGATAAACTGGTGAGAAATAAAGAACTTGCTTACTGAAACAAGCTGAGCCTTACATTTCCCTGGCACTTCACATAGAACTTGAATAAGAATGCCAAAACATTCACTGCTTGCTTGAGTACTCATGTGCTGAAATTTCTGTTGCTCCGCTTAATACCTAACATGGACCTTCGTGTAACCAGTAGCCATGATCTGGCATGACACAGCACCAGAAGACCCTGCCCATGAGCTTGGTATTCCAACATTAGGAAAAGAAGGAGGCTGAAATTGATTTGATGCGAATCCACCACTCCATCACTGAATCAAAAACATATCGCGAGAACCAAAATCAGGCATTGGTGTAGGGCTTCTCATGGATTGATCCGTGACAATCTGTGGCGTATCCGGCGGATTGGCCCATTATTCGGATACGGATCGGATATTATCCACAGATATCTGCTCCCATCCGCACTCTGACACTGTAATTATTCAAATATTACTTCCTCTACACAATATTTTTAAGTTCTGTAAACTGTGCTGTATTAAACTACCTCTTGAACATATGCTGTACCAAGTTTCATGGCCTGACACATGTTTTTGAACCTTCTGTAAGCAAATCCATGGTGTGTGTGCAATCTGGATTTGGGGCATTCTCAGTGTTTGCAACATCGAGCCGAACTAAGGTCTAAGGAACATTAATATTTTGTAAGCGATGTCAATTTCGACACTAGCTGAAATCTAATCAATCGGCTACAATTACAAATGGATAACACCGTTCAGCAGCACACCTGCAATATATATGATTTGAAAGTTGTTTTCTGAATGAAAATGAGGAATTTTTTGTGCAGTCCAACATTTTAACTATGCTAAATGCTGTAGGAGTTCTTATCACCAAGTATTATTTCACTATTACACCCCAGGAGGGAGAAGTTGGGTATCAATTTTCCAAATGAGTGCATTTATATGTCTTTTACCACATTTTGAGCACATTATTCCAAGAAAATTAAATACATTTTGAGATACACTTATAGGTATGAAGAAATAGAACTGAACACAAAAGAAATCATGAAAATCGGTGTTCACCTCGACGAGATAAGTCAAAATGTTGCATTGTGTTGGCCTGTAGACGGATGACCTCGGATGACGACAGATCATCTGAATATCCGTGAGATATTATCTGTATCCGATCCGAATCTGCCGGAAACGGATAATATCCGTGGATGCTCTAAAATCGGCTATCCGTGAGAAGCCCTACATTGGTGTTACCCTCTGGGCAAGAAATCGTGAGTTTATACGCACATAATGTAAGAATAAGGGGTATAGATACCAAGATAATAGACAATACTAACATTTCTGCTGAGCCTCGTTAACGGATGCCTTGATAGACTCTACATCAATGTCACAAGTACGGGTAGAATTCCTCTGACAAGCTACAGCAGGGCCTAATACAGATATTCATTATAATACAACCACTAATAGAAGAAATTTGAAGACTAACTTATAATTGCCTCAGCATTCATCTGTTGTCCAGGTGTTTGATTGTGGATTTCAGATCCTAAGTGATATCAGGTGAATATATGTTGAAGGAAGTAAGTTAGATAGAAATAAACATACTTAATATTGTAGTTGGCTTCTTCACATAATGTACGAAGCATTGCTTACACACAAATTATCCTTTCGATCCACTGACAAGGTAGTGTCTTTCATCGCCAAGATGGAGAATAGTTGGGCAGCTTTGTCGACCACATGGAATAGAATCATTATTATGTGTGTCTTCTGTAAATTTGGCAATAGCTTCAGCTGAACCAAAATTCATAGTCAAAGAAATCAAACAAGTGGATGTTTTGGGATAAAAGAAGATGTTTAAACTTGAATATGCTGTGTACGCTACTTATATTGTCTCAATGGTGAAGACACAAGGTGTTGAGACATGTTAGTGAATGGATTCAGAATTTTCTACCTGGTAGTCATGAGCTTTGAATCAACATGCTACCTACATTAAACCCACGTTAATAGGCCAAGGAATAAACTAAGTCAGATATGTTTGTCTCCGTTAATAAATTTACACTGGGTACCTCGTTGGTATGTCATCAACGAATGGGCTAATTATGAATTTCTTAGTTCCGGGTGATGCACATAGAACAAACACTTGGTTAATATGGGACATAGGTAAAACTTCGCTGGCATGCAGGCCACGAGCATAGCCAAGAACTAGTCACAATGTCATTAGACTGGTCATACTGCACAACATCAAAACATGTAGAAACTGAAGTGTTCACTAAAGGGTTAAGCATGCTACTGTGATAGCATCGTGCCGATGTAAATACATCTTATTCTATTCAATGATCAGAAAATGTTTTTTGTTCAGCAGCCACGATGTGCAGACCTCATTTCAAGGCCCAGGTATAATTCCAGCATTTTCTAACATGTGGTGTCAATACGTCGCAGTTCCAGGAAAACTGAACAGAGTGAGTAAAAGCCCTGTAATCAGATTGTCTTTACAATATGAAATGTAACTACTTATTTACTAAAACACTGCTTATCTCTTCGCCATGCTGTATACCGGGAACTTGAGTAGTGTAATGAAGGGGGTTGAGCACACATGGAAAGATATGGAGAAATAATAATATTGGGATAGCGGGAGAGACAAAGGAAGCATGTAAATTAGTAATGAGGGGGCATGCACGGAGATATGTGCACAATCAGGTTAAGTAACTAATCACAAGGACGAGTGGCTAAACACCAAGGTCCTTGTGATCTAGCGCCTATGGATCTACTAAGCATGTTGGTCGGCCCAACCCTTACATTATTCTCGACAACCTAGTTTAACGTACTTAACTCAACTCTCAAGGTGACTTGCGTAAATACTTTTAGTTGTGCTACGCAACCTGTGTGAATGCATTTAGTATCACAGAAAGCAATATAACTCTTTACCAGTTTTTTACAGTTTGAGTCCGACAGTGGGTGGTGAGAGCTTGGCGAGAACAAAGAAACCCTTTAGTATGAGAACCCTCACTCCCTGTATCACCAACCTGATCTAAACCGAAACGGTAACCGAGCTGCCCGATTTGCCGAACCACCAAATGTCGGAGACTAATTTTGCTGATGTATGTTGAGCGTGATTGTCCGGCTTTCCATACTTTTGGGCCTGGGAGGTCCAGATGGCTGCCATGGTCATTGGAGTTACTGTTTGGTGAATGAAAGCAGACAGATGTTGACAAGCAGGCAAGAAGGAGACAGAGGAGAGAGGCATACACAGAGGAAGTGAGGTTGATGGAGTTGCTGGCAGCTTAGGCAGCTGATGACAATGCGACGCCTGATGATGGGAAGCTCGAAGGATCAGGTGACCACTTCGAAGGATGACACAATGTATCAGGAAGCCTTAATTAACCCTTAACTTTAACCACTTGTGAATTGCTGACTTGCGTCAGCTGAAACCTTGCTTGCTGCGAATGTTACAAGATGTCATCAACCTAAAATTTGCATACTTTTGTAGCCTGTAACTTTTCTGACTCGGAAAGGTTACAGGCTACAAAGTATGTCTAACTATGTAATGTGTTTAATGACATGTTCAGAAGTACTTGTTGTTGTACTGGGTGGACATGATTCTTATGGTGTGCATTGACACGTACATAGCTACATACATACATCGTCAATTCACTTAAATTGATGCATACTATTACTGTCCACAAAACAGCAATCCTGTGATCCGGGATGAGATAAAGGTATTAGATACTTACAACATAAGTTACTGTACTCACCAAATCAATTCGGCTGTCACGCGTCACGCACCCCCTCTGGCGTGCCGAAATTTGGTGTGTGTCACGTGTCATGTATCGAATTGCCGAAACATTTACTGGTTCTCGGAGAACCCAAATTTTGTGGTTAAAAACTGCAAAAATTGCTTCAGCACTACTGTAGGAGTTTTCTGGCTGTATTACGGTAGTTTAATCCAATTACACAATGTCAGGTAAATTAGTCTCGTATATGTTTATAATGTAGGAAAATTTGCAATAAATTTGAGGTAAACGCCGAATTTTTTTCCAGGTCACGGACCATCATACCACACTGCCGAATGAACCTAACGGTTCCGGGTGACACGCAACCTAAGGGTGGCCGGATTGATTTGGTGAGTACAGTATCGTCAAACATGAAACATACTTAGGATCCACCAGCAGTGAGGGGAAACTTGAAAGAAACAGTAATTGAAGTTTGAATAAAAAGCTGTTTGCGTGATTGAGACCTAATTATCATACAATAATATAAGTTACTGAAGTTATTTGGAAGTTGTGAGGCTTATAAGTTGCGTTGAAGGCCTTAGCCGTTTCAGTCACTTCATGAGCCTTTGGGGGTATAAAATTTGAAGTAAAGACAATCATATACAACCATCTATATACGTATATTTACTGTATATACAGATATTTGGATTATATACGTATATAGTTAACCATATAACCATATATATATGGTTTGTATACTATATAGTTGGAGCCTTACTCCCAACGTTCTCCCCACTTTCAAGTTCTTACCCACTTTGAATCTACCTATTCCTATCTACTCCTACACGAATACGTGTTATTTTGAACGAGATTATGTGCGCTTATTCGATGTTTCAGTCTTCCAATGCTGTGGTGACCGCTGAATGACTTTGGCGAACAGCATGATGGGGGACAGCGGCGGTGCACAGCGCACTCAGGACATACAAGATTATGCGCTGGTTTTGTTGAGGAGACGGGAGTACATTTGTATGTGATGGAATGTATTATATAGTTGAATATGAGCTATGTGTAATGGTTGAACACTTCTACGCTAAAGTGAAAAGCAAAAACAGAAATTGAAAGCAAACTGACATGTTGAAATGTAGCAAAAGACGGAGAACGTCAACGTGATCGCTGGAAAGTGAAAGTCATGCCGGAATGTGAATGCAAATGTCCATTTGAAATGTTAAAGTTCCGAAAGTCGTGAGAATGCGGCTGCAGATTTACTGATGCGAGCACCTTTGAGGACTCGGAGTCGTATCACCGTGTGAAGTAAGTGCATTGTCCAATCAGCGTTTTGTTTGTACTTATGTACCAGAAACGATCAAACGCGCTTGGGTGCAAAGAAACCTTGACAAGCAAGGTGATTAATTAAGACCTCAATCTAAATGTTAAGTCTTAGGAAGAATATCAGGTCTTAATTAACCCTTAGATTCCAACACTGCATGATGATTGAAGTTTGAACTATGTGAATGAATTTGACTTAATTTCCATTGAACGCATAGGAGATTGAACTTCGATTGAGCTAATATAAGTATGTAGTTTACGATTGAGCACAATAATGCTTCACTGGGATGTAATTCCTCGCCCCGCTGCTTAGTGGGAGTGATTGATCAAACTGATAGCCACGACTCACTAACTAACATAGTTCTACACATTGTTAAACCATTCATGCCACATCCTTATACTACTAGCTACATCTCTCGAGTATAATGCCTAAGTCGGCTATGTTGATCGTATAGCCCATTGGACTTGACGGCTCCATCCGAAGTAGCTCATGGTTTAACTTTAGGTAGATTGCCGACATTTTTCACGCCGAGTGTAATCCTAGATCACACTATACCACATAGGTGTACTGGATTTATCTTAAAGGAGTAACATGGGAGGTACTAGGTACAGTAAATGTGCACTGGATCGCTATAGTATACATAGTAGCACTGCGGAGTACAAGAGGGGTAAGTACTACTAAGGTCATTCGTTGTTTCCATTGATTCTAGTTTAGTGTGGACTGTTCAGTGGACCACTTTCTAGAGCCAAAAATCATAATCTCGTGTGCATGTCCTAGCTCACGAGCATGAAGAACCACTCTACATGCCAATACGGAGTGCACAGCACGTCCAATCCTATTGTGATAATTTGGATCAGCAACAGTCACTGTCTTTTGACAAACCATTGGCATAAACATACGTTAGAAGAATATCGAAGTAATCTGGCTAGATTAAGTATAACTTAGAAATGGTTTTATGGTAGGCAGGAAGTTCACTGCAAACTCACTGGCAACGCGACGACCACGATCACATTTGCTAAAGACACGACTACCAGCCAGACCCATGAGGGGCTACACTTCAGAAATGGTCATATTGTGAGTCTCACCGAATATATATATATAATATATGATTCCTATATGTTTCATGCTCGTAAGGTGCATCGTCAAAAACATGTTACTCATACCATCTCTAAAGATACTTTTCGTCAAATGAGATGCTCCTTTCTGTTTAACTGCGTCATTTTAATTCCATGGAAGCATCAGAATATCGATATAACTTACATATTTTGAAGGCTGGGTAAAGCATTAATGCCATGTTAACTGTAAACGTTTGAATTTTTAGATGCAAATATACTAGGCTTCAAGTTCCAAAAGAAATTACCGAAGTCATATGCGAAAAGAAGACCCCAGCCTATTGCTGCCAATTTGCTGTTTCCGCCAGTAATCAGGCATCCCTGAGCTATGATCTGTTGCACATCAACTGTTTGGTAATTAATTCTCATTAGGTTAAGAAAATTATTATGAACGTTAGACTTACATGCGAGTGTGTTTATAACTGTTAGAGATAGAACAAATATGCTGGTCCAAATTGCTACGTAGAATATCGGAAGGGAAACCATCAGCCATTTCTTCTTTCCCCACACAGCCCATGTACGCAAGCTGAATATCACTAGGACAATCTATGAGTTCATTTGAACCGTTATACAATCATTCTAACTTACCTTCAGCTATACTCAACCCCACCAAAAATATCCCTATCCCAAATAATATTCAACAAACGAGTATATGTACATCATCCTGACTTACATGCGCTTGCTTGATAAACAGTACGGCACCTGTGCGATGAACCATGTGGCATGAAGCCATCTGATTTAAGGTTCAAGTCAGCTATTATCTAGTCATTTCAGGGAAGTTGATACAAACGATAGACGATGATTGATATGTCAATGAAGGTAAGGTATCTCGTAATAAGGTATAGAACCTTCATTACGGTCCAGTGAGATTTCCAGATATATTTGATTTCATAGTCCAACATAATGCCATACTCGAATGCCTAAAAATTGCAATCAACATCACGATAGTCTATGTCCCCGAAGCACATAAGCATACTAGAATGCAAATGCCGGCAACTGTAATTTGGTTTAGTATGTCGTTTCATTAAATATCCAACTGCGTTACCTTGACCATACTGTTCAACACAGAGAACATAGGTAATCAGTTCGAAATTCTATTGTAAAAGATGAAAATAGTCAATTACATGGGCTTTTTGTTGGTGGCCTAAGGCTACTGTGAATGCTTGAAGTTCAGGTGCCGAGAGCATCGACATGATAAGGAAGGGTCGGGAATACATCTTCTCTGTTTGCTGAAGCCACTATTTATGGCGGTAATCGCAATGCGCTATACTAATAGAGTGAACTCTAGGGTACGATGGAGTTAAAAGAGGGTGCGATGTAAAAATATCATCATGATGAATCCTGGGATGAGGAGGTTCATTGATATCAGTAACGCGGGCCCCTATTTATAAAATGGGGTCGCCAAAGTTACGTTATCCTTTATGATGAAGAAGTTATCACTTTACTTTACTTTGACTCACAAGTTACATTCTGCTAAATAACCAGCTTGCACTAAGGAAACGTGACACGGTGAGGCATCGTCAACCTTGTCAGAACTTAAGTATGTATGTGAAGTATTTAATAAGTATACTTGGAACATTGACGTCATGACAATACGCCAGACTCTAATTACAGCTCTAGTAAATATACGGTGATAGCAGAGCTAAGAGTGAGCACGCAACGACGAATGGGTGGAGCCTGCGTTGCACCGGTTTTTTACAGTACATCCGGAAGGGTCATCCGACCTTAAACAGAATGTGGATACCACAACTTGACCACGACCTGCCCCAATGCACGCCTCCCTATCCCTTATAGAAACTATGCACCTGTGACTGGTATGCATGTAAGTTAGGTGCGGAAACCCAACTTCGGCTGCTTTAGTCGGTCTGTGGGAATGCAGGCGAATATTATGTATATGCAGTACTACAACCTAAATCAGCGTAAGACCGATGAGTCTTGTAATCTATGTCTCTCCTAGCTTGAAGGATAGTCCTAAGGTTACAGGCTAAAACAGAATGCACAACACGGCCCCAGTCTGCCGTCATACCTTGATCAGAGATGTTGATAGCTTACGGTACTTAGTATGATATCGCAAGGAATCCAGTTAGAAGTTAGATTGTTGGAGTAAATCGCGGAATTAGAGTGATATGTACTCACACTAACCAAAACTTGGCCTAGATTAATGATCATCACGTTTGCTAAAGATACTACTACAACGAGTATGAGGAAATGAATGATGAATAGACATTACCGAATAAGTATGCATAATATATCATTCCTTGAAGTTTTGAGGTCGTGAGATGCTCATCAGTGAATTGTAACAGCTCGCTCCATTTCTAAAGATAGTAATTTGGTCATCTGGAGGACAGTCTATAGTCTATATAGGGAATATTATCGATGAACGCCACTTTGTAGGGCTGTGCATTCGTCTTCAATATTTTTAAGCATGGTGGAAGAGGGGAAGGGCGGCGTATGTGAACCTACAGTTACTTATTAGGATTAGTCGATGAAGGAAGGGGGTTGATTAACGCACTGCTCACTCTTCCTTGTATGTTTAACAGGGCGTCCAGGATGGACACTGGACCGGACTTGCGACTCGGAGGTAGTTGGTCAGCGAGAGATGAAGACATGCCCCTATGACATGGCGGTGATAGAGATAGGCGCGTGGATGATGCATGCCGGGAACTAGTGGGAGATCTTGAAACCATTAGTCAGCTCGTCGATGCCAGGCAGGTACTTGATTATGGGCTGGAACCGGGGGAGCACAGCTTGAGGTTGGTGGGCAGGAGAAACCTGGCGTGACTCCCACTGGTCCCCCATTCCCATCTCGTATCCGTCAATCTCCTTCTACCCTCCTTTCAACACACCTTCTTCCACTTCTCTACTTCCTCTGCCCCTTGCTAACCCAGGATTTTCACTAGCACCATCTTCGTTGACGAGCGTGGCGACCCGTGGACTGAAGGCTTGGGGCGATCACACTCACAGATGAGATGAGGCGGGGGTGTGGGAAGGCTCGACGGAAGCCCGAGCGCAACGTTGTCTTACGCCTCGTCATGTACCGCTAATGTCAGGGTGCTACCACAGTCGAGGAAGTGACATGGAGTCGCTTTGCAGTGAGCAGAACTGGCACCGCCGACAGCTGTTCCCAGGGGGGTAGATGACGGATCCATAACAGTCCATAACGCGGTTATCACTATAGTCCATTCGCTAGTCGTTAGTCATGAGGCAACCCAAGTTGAACTCTACAAGAGAGTCATCGCTTCAGCAGACAGACGGAGGACAAGACGTACCCCGGGACTCAACTAGCCATTCTCCAATATCCAGCCACAGTCCGAGCCATAAGTCGTACTTGAACCAAGCTATGATATAGACCGCTGTCTTCAGAGAGTATTAGAGCGCATATTCGAGACGAAGTTGTTGAAAGTGAAACAGATTTGAAGAGAGGATCACGATGGTGGAAGAAGACGCAGTGCGCACGGACCTGCAGGTACGTACTGTACATTTTGTGTGTGTGTGTGTGTGTGTTTGGACTGGGGGACGTTGCGTTGACGAGTCCGACGACCACCTTGCGCAAGGGGGGGCACGGATGGGATTTTCCCACGGGTACTATGATAGTTAGGTCGGCCGAAGGCCAGGAAAAAAAAAGTC